>JASAMX010001847.1:0-14956 GCA_030248175.1 Microlaimidae sp. YZB2_3 | reverse complement strand
AAAAAACGAAAAAGTGCCGAAATTAAATGCACTACCCTACCCTCCAATCAAAATTTGGACCAACAGCTAAAAGCTTCTTACAACAATATGCTCACAAAAAACCATCCAAATGAGAAGTTATAAAGCCTTAATCTAAAGGAGATATCTAATAGGAGATATCTAAAGCCCTTAGTCATGTTTTCTAGTAAGCCATTAGCCAGGGCTTCTGTTGTGATAAACATTAGGTAATGCTTCTGTTGTTGTAATTACATTTTGTTGTGTTTTTTTTTTTTTTTTTTAAAGCTGAAGCGGGCCGGCCATGGATATTCCATATTACCGCCTACCACCCTATATCAGCACTGTTGTTGTAGAATGTTAGTCAAAGGCCCCACCCCTATCAGAGGATTTTAGGGATTAGATGTGAGGTTATATTTAATAATACAGAGAGAATAATAAAAATAAAGGATATTTTACCTATCTCACATCTATTCCCTAGGCCCACGTTTGGTCGGTTTGTCTTACCGTGGGAGGAAGGCTTATCTTTTGGTTGCACAATAGTGTATGTAAAGATAAGCTTACTCCTCCGGTTGTGGGCTAGGCCGCAATGGCCACACGGTAAGGACCTCAGCCCTCTCAGCGCGGCAAGCCGCTACGCCACAACACGTAACGTGGCAATTACCTCACTAAGGTGGCAATGGCGGTTTTGGTGAACCAAATCAACCACGACCTCCAGAGTCAGAGTGGCGTAATCCCCATTGTAGGTTATCGAGGGGGATTTTGTTGTGTTAATATATATATTTTTGGGTTTTAGATTTGTGTAATTGCAATCCAACTGGGTTGCAACCACAAATGTTTGTTCTTTTGCTTGTAACTAATCTAGCTAGAAATAAATCTTATCTAAAAAAACAAATATTTATGATTTCAAAATTTTACGTCAGTCAAAACTAAGTATCTGAATTAAAGTTCAAACATATTTAAGACATGTTTTTTATTCAGTTTTAAGTTGCAGAAAAGTTACGTAAAACTTTGTATTTAAAAGAAAAAGTGGTTCAAAAATGTTAATTTTAAACAAAAAAGCGTTTTTTATTGCATTTTGTGTAAACAACGCATTTAGATCTCAAAAAGTTGGTTCAGAGAAAAAAATCTATAAAAAATATTAGGTAATTTTAGAAGTAAAAATAAACGATGTAAGATCCGTGGATGTGGGTTTTAAAATCTGCGGATGTAAACTGGACGCGGATGTCAATAAATAATGCGGATGTTCGCGGATACGGATGTTGGACACATCGATCTGCATCTCTATTAATAATGATGGTTGATAGACAGTAAAACTTTTAGCAGTGAAATACGCACCTCCTGGGTATTAGATACGCAAGGATTAAACTTTCAAAAAATGAATTATAAAATAATAGAAATAATTATAAAAATTATTGACAAACTTTTCCCCGTTCACAAAAAATAAACTCTTTTTAGGTTTGGGTCGAGCGCTGGCCACAATCCATCAAACTATTTGGCTTTTCAATCGGCGGATTTTCACCCGCGGCAACAACCCACGCACTATGCCCAGTTTCCGCCACAGTACTACAATCAACAGCACGGTTTTATAGCACAGCAGCAACCTCAGGTTATTTACTACATGTATTTTCTTATTATTGAATAGATCGTGGCTCATGTTGTATTCCCCCTCTCCCAAACTTCCCCCTGTCCACCTAAGGCGCTTATAGGTAAGTGAACTAAAAAAAAACAAAACAGTTTTTGGCATTCCCTCCAAAAATTATTAAAACCTTTTGCTGACTCAAAATAGGTCTATCTGTTTTCTGGGGCGCTTTTTCAGCTTCTGATAGGCATTTTTCACATTCCGTCATTTAAAAAAATATTTTTCCTAAAAAACACTTCGAAAATCGGCTCTAAAACACTTAATTCTTGAGCTATTTGAAAAAAAAAATTGTTTTTTCTCGAAATTTGAAAAAAAATATGGTGTTAATTTAAAATTTTAGGCTTTTTTCTGCATTTTCAGAGTAAAAGTTTCAGTTTTAATGAAATCTACACGACTTTTTACTTCATAAAAGTTATTTTTTACAATCTTCTTGGAAAATCTCAATTCCGGTTCCGGGGGTTTCGCAGTTTAATAGGCAGTTCCGCTTCCGGATGTTCCGGGTAAAACCTAGAATTTCGGTTTCTGTTCCGGATTTTTGAAAAATCTGAATTCTGGTTCCGGTTCCGGGGTTTCCGCAGTTCCGCGTCCGCCCATCACTAATAATTTTGGATTTATTAAAATTTTTACATCGAGAGAAACATTAAACAGTTTGGATGTGTTTTTTGTTTTGTTTTCAAATTTTGTTTGTTTTTTTTAAAAACGTACTTTTTAACGTTGTTTGACTGTTAACAGTGATGGAAGTCAGTGAAGAAGCTCCCTCTGTTTTTGAATATCTCTCCCTCTTCCCCGCAACCATTCATCAAAACATGACAACAAATATTTTATATAATTGTTCCCTAAACAAATTCTTCAAATCAAGCTGAAATTTATTATTATAAAGTTTATTAGTGTATTTCAAGAGTTGAAACTTAAAAAAAAATGTTTCAAACGCAATATTTTTATGCAAAATGTATTATTTTCCCCTCTCCCTCCAAACAGCCTTCTGACCCCTGTAGCAGGAACGTACCCAGAGTTTCAATTTGGGGGGGGGGGCGATTGTAGTACAAAAAAAAATTTCAGGGGGGGAGGGGGGCTCCGGCCCTCCCCCTTAATTTTTGAAAACGTTAAAAAATCAGGGATAAACGTGGATAAAGCTGTATGATACACTGTTTTTGGCCTAATAACCTATTATCTAATGTTTTTAGCGGTAAAAACATGTTTTCTTAGTTAAAAATTATAAATTAGTACACATTGGTAGAGCCTGGATTTCACAAAAAAAGAATTGAGAGACCTTTCCTTAGCTACACCTACATTGTAAACTAAAGCACATGAGCAGCATCTCGACTCCATGTTTTTAGGGTACCTACCTACCTATATGAAAAAAATCTGAGCCATTGCTATAGACGGCTGGAAAAATTAGGAGGGGGGAGGTACATAAATCAACCAATATGATTGTTTGTTTTGCTTTCTGTGTAGTATTTATTACTTATAAAAAATATTGTACTAACTTTGTAATAACATTAGCATTAGGCAAGATAAATAGCGAGATATATATGTATATATTATAGAAAGTAGACGCTGAGCGAAGCGAAGCGGAAATTTTTTTTTGTTTTTTAAGAGGTCAATTGGGGTACTAAAATTATTTTATAGTTTGGCGCCGAGCGATTAGCGAGGCGCTGGAAAAATTTGAATTTTTAGCCTCTAAAAACTCCTAGATTTTACTATCTGGCGACCATTTGTTGTTGTTGATAACCTGAAACTTATCTTCCCTATGCAAATTATGCAAAGGGCAGGCGCTAAGACAAGCCAGGAGGGGTGAAAATGTTTCACCCCTGTGGTTAAGACTCTTCGTCCAACATTAATAACAATGTTGGCAACCTTTACCGCTAGAGTGTTCACTACATCAAGTGTTCACCCATTCCGAGGTCTTTGTCTAAAGGATTTTTTAAGTCGCGCCTAATATTGATCTTACTATTTAACACCGTACATGGTCAGTATAGGTGTTCCTGCAAGGCCAGTGGTACAAACTCCACACACAATGGAGCTGTATTTGTCCACTGGTTTGCTAGTTGGAAAACTGCCATGTGTGGCCGACGCACAACAACAAACACTCTAGCCATGCCACGCTGGACACATTTCTATAAAAGAAAAGATCCACCAACCAGGTTTAGGTTTTAGTGGAACCTGTAGGCCCGTTAGATGCTGCCCGAAGGTCAGCACAGTCCTGGTGGCTCAATGGCACTGGCGACCATTTCGGGGGGGGGGGCGGCCGCTCCCCCCCCCCGCCCAAGCAATATCCCTATTTTTCCCCCTGTCCGACCGTTTCGGGGGGATGGGCGGCCGCCACCCCGCCCCCCTGGTTACGTCCCTGCCCTGTAGTACCTTACCGTGTTTTTATGGCCCTACCCTTATAACTGTCTAAAATGCCAGCATAAAACCCTACCGTAAAACCCTCTCGCTAGCCGTCAGAGGTCGATAATCCATGCTCCCATCTCGGCAATATTTTTGAACAATCGGTTTTGCTTTTAAATAAACATTTATTGTTTTTTGTCGTATATAATGTTGTTTTACTGTGTTTAGACGGTGGTTGAAGTGAGGCCTCCGTTGACCCATCTCGCCGCCAACCCGCCGCGGTTCCACCGTCCCCCCGGTCAGTTAGTGGCCGTCGCCGGCCGTCGGCAGCTCCAGCCCGCCCTGACCCCGTCGAAAATCGGAGTGGTGAAAATGGTGGTGACAGACGGGGTGTCAGAAACCCAAATACCCAACTTTCTGGTGAAATTATGGTCCATTTTGGAGGATCGGCAGTTCCGCTCTTTCGCCACCTGGGACGAGGTATATAATTGTATTGTATTATTGTTTCCTGACTTGTTTCGGCGCAGAGTCCCCAGACCTGTGCACTGCCCCCCCCCCGGGGTTAAAACGGGGGGGGCAATTCCAAAATGGGGGGGCATGGTGGCAACTTTTTTGAAACGGGGGGGCAAGCAGGAGGGAAAGAAAAAAAAGAGAAAAAAAGAAAAGAAGGGAAAAAAGGGGCAAAAAAAACGAAAATAAGGTAAAAATAGGTCTAAAATGGCTTAAAATACATTGAAATAGGCTAAAAACTGCAAAAAAATTCGCGATGATGGCGTCATCATAGGTCAAACATGGCGTCATAATTTTAGTGTACTTTTTCATTTTTTGGCGGGGGGGGGGGCAAATCCTCCAATAAAACGGGGGGGCATTTCCAGACCATGCACAGGTCTGAGTCCCGATTACTTATACGATAACGTCACTTTGAATCGTAATGTTAAAAGATAGCAGAGTCCCAGTTACGACCACACAAGGCCAAGATCGTCCGAAGTGGAGGGGGGTTAGTTAAACCCGTAAGTAAGAGGGGCATTGGGGGGGGGGGCTAAATTCCGAGAATCGCATTTTACTCATTTTAATTTTTTCTGGAGTGCATTTTACCCATATAGTTTTTTTTATTTTAAAAAGAAAATCTATATATAAGGTGTCGCGACAATTGACCCCCAACAAATTGACACCCACGACAGTTTCTGCTTAGGCTTCGGCGCATAGGCCTAAGCTTAGGGTCAAATTAGGTTTTATGTTAAAACTTAGGTTTAGGTTGAAGTGTGGGCTTAGGCTTTGGCTTAGACTCAGGGGGCTTAGGCGGGGGGCTTAGGTTTAGTGGGCTTAGGCTGGGGGCTTAGGCGGGGGCTTAGGCGGGGAGAGGGCTTAGGCAGGGGCCTTAGGTAGGTGGGCTTAGGCGCGGGGTGAAGGGAAAGGTTCATGCCGAACCTTAAATTTAAAGGCCTTAGGGGAAGCCTAAAATTAAGCTGGGGGTCAATTTGTCTGGGGTTCAATTGTCGGGGAGCCATATATAAACAGACGTAATGTCTGTGTGTGTGTGTCTGTCTGTCTGTGTGTTCCCTAATTCCTCCCTAACCACCCAACGGATTAAGGTGAATGAGGTATCGTTGAAAAGCTTATACCCCAGGGAATGTCGTAAGGGGGTTGAAATTTTGAAACAACTTAAATGGACATCTTTATACTGGACAACGCGTTTTCACCGAAGGGGGACCCTGTGGATTTCGGAACCTAAAAACTTTTTGTCCAGGAATTGGCTTAAACTTATTAGTAAGAGTAATTAGCCAATGTAAAGCCAGAATATCATGTTTTTAAAGAAAAAAATCATGGACATCTTTATACTGGACAACGTTTTTTCACTAAAAAGGGGAATTACTGTGCTCCCATACCACAAATGGGATTGGGCTAAATAAGATATCATTGCAAAGCTTACAGTCTGCGGAATGTCATAAAGAATCAAAATTTAAAAAAAATTCCATGGACATCTTTAGCCTGGACAACATATTTTAACCAAATAGGGAAATACTTTCCTCCCAAATCACAAGAAAGATTAGGGCAAATCAGATATATGTGTAAACCATATAGTTCAGGGAGCATCATAAAGGATTTGAAATTAGTAAAAAATAACATAGACATCTTTATGCGGGACAACATATTTTTACCAAACGGGGTAAAGACCCTTCCCCCAAACGACAAAATGGAGTGCGGGTAAACTGAGGTATCATTGTAAAGCTTAAAGTCACGGGAACTGCATAGAAGGGTTGAATTTTGAAGAAAAAAAATTATTAAATGAATATAAAAAATGCCGGAAAAATTATTTGTCAGTCGTATGGCTGACACGGGCTACTTGTAGATTAGGTTAGGTTAGGTTAGATTAGGTCAAAAGCCCTTTTTATTGCATTTTTGAGCTTTTTACTGTTTAAAACATTCATTTTGACCTCAAAACTTAAGTTTAGTGGCAGTTAGAAGCAGGAACGTCACCAGGAAGGTGGGTGGGGGCGGCCGCCCCCCCCCCAAAATGGTCGCCAGATAGTAAAATTTGGAGGTTTTCAGAGGCTAAAAATTCCAAATTTTCTAGTACCTTGCTAATCGCTCGGCGCCAAACCAATAATTATAATAAAGCGCTAAGTAATTTTAGTACCCCAATTGTCTCCCAAAAATTTTTTCCGCTTCGCTTCGCTCAGCAGTGACTTTCTATAGTATACCAGACCTGTACACTGCTCCCATAGGTGAGAAAGGGGGGGGGGGGCAGGGTGGGGTCCAACCCATAGGTGGGCAGGGGGGGGGTTGGGGGGGTTATACCCCCCAAAATTTCGGATTTTGCTGACACCCCCCCCCTAAATTTGGGGTACCCGGGGACACCCCTCCCCAAATTCGCCTCCCGGAGAAAAATTTTTAAGTGTTATAAAACGACTAAAAAAATTTTTCCGCGCTTCGCGCGGAGAGTTAATTGTTAATTGACAATTTATCTTAGTTTTTCGATTACAAATCGATTATCCCATTCAGTAGTTAAGGTATACAGTTTAATAAAACTACTATAAACACTATTATCCTTTAATTAACGTTTTTAAACACATGTTTTAAATGTGTAGGTATAAGAAACCTTAAATTTTGTAATAAGTATCATCTGGAATTAAAATTTCAAGTGTATTTTAGCGACTTAAATTAAAAATTTTCTCTCCCGGGGGGCATTCTGCCCCCCCGAACCCCCCTGACAAAGGGCTCCGCCCCTTGACCCCGCTGGGGGGCTCTCGACCCCCAGACCCCCCCAGACGCCCTTCATAGTTAATAGGGCCCCCAGACCGCTTCCCCCAATTGAAATCCTGGGCATGCCACTGCAAAAGGGGGGTCTGTCTAACCCCACATTTTTCCTTTTGCCGACCTAAAAGAGGTGTCTAGATCCCCCCTGGCTACGCCCATGTATGTATATAATCTTTAATTAAATATAAGATTATGGATTAAAAAGTTTGCAATACTTGACTTTATAATCAAGACAATAAAATTATTATTCTATTATTACGTAATTATTAAAAAAAACTATAATTTCTAATCTAATTATAAGAATATATAAACACATTATTAATAAAAGAATTAAAAAATACAATTTGTTAGTTGCAATAAGGTCTTATTTCAATTTTACACAGTTTTAAAGCATTTATAAGCTTGTTTTACGTTTTTTTTCGCGTTTTAAGCCCATTTTAAGGCAGCGCGGAAATATTGGGTACCCCTCCCCTCAAAATTTGGGTCTTGCCGGACACCCCCCCTGAAATTTGACCCCACCTATACCCCCCCAAAAATCCGAGAGGCTGCCCACCTATGGTCCAACCCAGGGACGTAGCCAGAGTTTCATTTTGGGGGGGGGGCGGATTTTAGTACAAAAAAACTTTCGGGGGGGCTCCGTCCTCCCCGAAATTTGGGGGGGGCGGAGCCCCCTTTTAATTTTTGAAAACGTTAAAAAAGCAAAGATAAACGTAGATAAAGCTGTATAATACACTGTTTTTGGCCTAATAACGTATTATATAATGTTTTTAGCGGTAAAAACATGTTTTCTTAGTTAAAAATTACATAAGCACACATTGGCAGAGCCTGGATTTTACAAAAAAGGAATTTAGAGACGTTAGTTTCAGACCCCTTGGCTAAACCCACATTGTAAACCAAAGCACATGAGCAGCATCGCGGTTCCATGTTTTCTGGGGTACCTACCTATATGAAAAAATCCGACCCAATGCTATAGGCGGCAGGAAAATTTAGGAGGGAGGAGGTACATAAATCAAACAATATGATTGTTTGTTTTTCTTTCTGTGTAGTACTTATTACTTATAAAAATTATTGTACTAACTTTGAAATAACATTAGCATCAGGCAACATAAATAACGAGGTATATATGTATGTATACTATAGAAAGTGACCGCTGAGCAAAGCGAAGCGGAACAAATTTTTGGTTTTGGGGGTCCATTGGGGTACTAAAATTATTTTAAAGTTTGGCGCCGAGCGATTAGCGAGGCGCTAGAAAATTTTGAATTTTTAGCCTCTGAAAACCCCCAAATTTTACTATCTGGCGACCATTTCGGGGGGGGGGCGGCCGCCCCCCCCGCCCAACCACTATCCTTATTTTTCCTCCTGTCCGACCGTTTCGGGGGGGGGCCGGCCGCTCCCCCCCCCCCCCCCCCCCCTGGCTACGTCCCTGGTCCAACCCCCCCCCTAGCCTCGAAATTTCGGCCCCCCCTAGACGAAAATCTAGGGCCCCCCATCCCCCCAAATTTCCGAATTTTTTACCCCTGACCCCCCTCTAGATTTTGAAATCTGACCCCCCTTCTCCCTTCGGGAAAATTTTAGGTACCTTTTTTATACTAAATTTTCTTCCAAAAACGTGAATTTTCATCACATATTCATGCTTTTACACCCTTTTTATACATGAATATGGCTTTTTATTCAATAAAATGTAGTATTATCCTATAAAAAGAACAATTATTAAAATTATTATGGTTTAAAACTGTTTTGCTTTGGACACCGGACCCCACCTGACCCCCCTCTAGATTTCAAAATTTCGCACCCCGGGTCGACCCCCCCCCTAAAAAGCTAGGGGGGGTCCGGACCCCCCTGGGATGGGACCCCCCTCCTAGAATTCAAAATTCGATTTACCCCGGGTAACCACCCCCCCTAGCTTCACCGACCGTGCTCACCTATGACTGCTCCCCCGGGGTTATAATAGGGGGGCAATTCCAAAACGGGGGGGCACGGGGGGGCAACTTTATTGAAACAGGGGGGCAAAAAACGGGGTGGGGCAAGCAGGGGGGAAAGAAAAAAAAGAGAAAAAAAGGAAAAAAAGAAAGGAAAAGGGAAAAAAAGGACAAAAAAAGCGAAAATAAGGTAAAAATAGGTCTAAAATAGCTTAAATTGAATTGAAATAGGCTAAAAACTGCAAAAATTTCGCAATGATGGCGTCATAATAGGTAAAAAATGGCGTCATAATTTTTGGGTACTTTTTCATTTTTGGGCAATAAAACGGGGGGGGGGGCAAATACTCCAATAAAGCTGGGGGGCATTTTCAAACCGTGCACAGGTGTGGTGTACATACATATATCTCGCTATTTATCTTGCCAAATGCTAATGTTATTAGTACAATATTTTTTATAAGTAATACAGAAAGCAAAACAAAGAATCATATTGGTTGAGTTATGTACCTCCCCCCTTCTAAATTTTCCAGCCGCCCAAAGCATTGGCTTGGATTTTTTTCATATAGGTAGGTAGCATAGGTGGGCAGGGGGGGTTGGGGGGGTTATACCCCCCAAAATTTCGGATTTTGCTGACACCCCCCCTTAAATTTGGGGTACCCGGGGACACCCCCCTAAATTCGCCTCCAAGTGAAAAATTTTTAAGCGTTATAAAAGGGCTAAAAAAAATTTCCGCTGAGTGTTTATTACCTTTTTTATGTCATATACTTCATTTTTTTCTTTTATTATTTAAAAAACAGTAATTAAACATTATTAACCTTTTATTACCTAATGTTTTAAACACCTGTTTTAAATGTAAAGCGATAAAAAACCTTAAATTTTGTAATAAACATCTGGAATTAAAATTTCTAGTGTATTTTAGCGCCTTAAATTAAAAATTTTCTCCCTCGTGGGGCATTCTGCCCCCCGGACCCCCCTTACAAGGGGCTCTGCCCCTTGACCCCGCTGGGGGCTCTCACCCCCCAGACCCCCATTACTGGGAGGCTCTCGCCCCCCAGACCCTCCTTTAGGATTAGTATTTACCCCCCCAGACCGCCCCTCCCTCCACATTTAATTCTGGGCACGCCACTGTTCTAGACCCCCCCCCCCAATTTTTATCCTTGGCAACCTAAAAGGGGGGTCGAACTCCAAATTTTTCCCTTTGCCGACCCAAAAGGGAGGTCTAGACCCCCCTGGCTACACCCATGTATGTATATAACTTTTAATTAAATATAAGATTATAGATTAAAAAGTTTGTGATACTTGACTTCATAATCAAGACAATATAATTACTATTCTATTATTACGTAATTATTAAAAAAAACTATGATTACTAATCTAATTCTAAGAATATATAAACACATTATTATTAAAAGAATTAAAACATAAAATTTATAAGTTGCAATAGGGTTTTATTTTAATTTTACACAGTTTTAAAGCATTTATAAGCTTGTTTTACGTTTTTTACGCGTTTTAAGCCCATTTTAGGGCAGCGCGGAAATATTGGGTACACCCCCCCTCAAAATTTGGGTCTTGCCAGACACCCCCCTAAAATTTGACCCCCCCCCCTTATACCCCCCCTTAAAATCCGAGAGGCTGCCCACCTATGGTAGGTAGGTACCCTAAAAAACATGGGGTCGAGATCATAGAAGAACACGGTCAAAAAGCTAGGGGGGAGTGTTTAAGCCGGGTAAATGACATTTCAAAATCTAGGAGGGGGTCTTAGGGGGGGGAGGTCGAACCCCCTTAGATTTCTAGAGGGGATTGACCCGGGGTGGAAGATTTTAAAACCTAGAGAGGGGTCAGTTGGGGTCCAATTTCTGAAACAAAATACTTTGAAATCATTAAATGTTTAATAATAGGTTTTTTATAAGATAATACTACATTTTATTGAATAAAAAGCGATATTTAGGTATAAAAAGGGTGTAAAAACATGAATTTGTGTTAAAAATTTACGTTTTTAGAAGAAAATTTAGTATAAAAAAAGTACTTAAAATTTTCTCGAGAGGGGAGGGGAGGGGGGGGGTCAGATTTTAAAATCTACAGGGGTTCAAGGGTAAAAAATTTGAAAATTTGGGGGGGGGGGGGGGGGGATTTTTTTCTAGGTTTTTTTTAATTTATTAATTTAGATTTTTTTTAGGGGTTGGCCCAAAATTTAGAGGCTAGGGGGGGTGGACCTCACCCGACCCCCCCCCCCTTTGTTCATCTATGGTCGAGATGTTGCTCATGTGTTTTGTTTTACAATCATAGGTCAGAAAGGGGGGGGGGGGGCAGGGTGGGATCCACCCCCCCCCCCTAGCCTCGAAATTTTGGGCCCCCCCCAGACCAAAATCTAGGGGGAGCCCCCCCCCCCCTCCCCCCCAAATTTCCGAATTTTTGGCTTTTTATTCAATAAAATGTAGTATTATCCTATAAAAAGAACAATTATTAAAGTTATTATGGTTTAAAACTGTTTTGCTTTGGACACCGGACCCCACCTGACCCCCCTCTAGATTTCAAAATTTCGCACCCCGGGTCGACCCCCCCTAAAAAGCTAGGGGGGTCCGGACCCCCCTGGGACCCCCCTCCTAGAATTCAAAATTCGATTTACCCCGGGTAACCACCCCCCCCCTTTTTACTCCGGACACCGGACCCCAGGCTTGTGCACGGCCCCTCCCCCCTCGGGGTTTTATTGGGGGGTGGCGATTCCAAAACGGGGGGGGGGAAACTTTTTTGAAACGGGGGGAGGCAAGTAGAGGAGAACGAAAAAATAAAAGGAAAAACAGAATAAAAAAGCGAAAAAAAGGTAAAAATAAGCCTAAATGGCTTAAAATGTATTGAAATAAGCTAAAACTGCAAAAAAAATTTAGACTGTGCATTTTTTAGGGGGGGGGGCATTTTCAAACCGCGGACAGGTCTGGAACCCCACCTGACGCTGAGCTGACCCTCTCTAAATTCTAAAATTTTGCACCCCCTCCGCCTAAAAAAACTAGAGGAGGGTCCGGACCCCAACTGGGACCCCCTTCTAGAATTTAAATTGCTATAAACCCCGGGTAATCACTCTTCCCCCTAACTTCAGGTACCGTGCTCACAGCCATAGGTGAACAAGGGGTGTTATGACCCCCAAAAATTCCGATTATAGCCGACACCCCCCCCTAAAATTTGGGGTACCCCGGACACTTCCCCCCTTAAATTTGGGGGGTACCAGTACTAAAAAGGCTAAAAATGGGGCATTTAAGGTCTCTCCGGACAGTTTTTATTGCAGAGCGTTCAGTAGTAAACCAATTGCAATAAAGAGCAAAAATTACCTATTTTTATTTACACACAATTTACTTTTGAATTATTATACTTATAGAGTATTATAATATTTTAAGATATTCAAATGACGAAAATTTGACTAATTGGCGAAAAGCAGGCAAAAAATCCTTACAATAATGATATTTTTTGAATTTATGTGAAACAAATTTTTAAAATTGTAAAAAAATAAAAAAAAAACATTATTAAAATCAAAAAAAAAATTGTGGCCAAATATGTTTTATATGGGAATCGATCTCGGGACCTTTCAAAAAATTTGACGACGCGCTAACCGACTATGCCACTGCTACCATGGGGTTATGAGCTCTAAAAGCGATTTATAAACCACCATTCTGAAAAAAATTGATAAAACGCACGACGCACGACAGACATAGATGTTTTTGGTCGGGTCCGCTAGGGGGGGGGTCCACCCCCGGGTGGAAGGCCAAAATTTTTTAGGGGGGGGGGGTGCCGGGGGGTCCGGACCCCCCGGGCTTTTTAGGGGGGGTCGACCCCGGGTGCGAGATTTCAAATTTAGGGGGGGGGGTCAGGGGGGGCCAATTTTTCAGCAAAATTTTTTAAACTCAATAATTTAAGTGTTTTTAGGTCTAATATTGAATTTTATGTATTAAAACAGCCTATTTAGGCCTAAAAAGTGTATTTAAACACTGTTTTTAACTAAAAACCTGTGTTTTTGACAGTAAATAAAAAAATATACTTCCAAATTGGTCGGGAGGGGGGGGAGGGGGGTCCAGTCTTCCAGGGGGGGGGTAGGTCGGACCGCTCTCGAGCTTGGGGGGGAGGGGGGGGGCCCCCTGGATTTTTTCCAGGGGGGGGGTCCAAAATTTTGGCTCTAGGGGGGGGGTGCACCCCTCTGTCCCCCCCCCAAAAACATCTATGACGACAGAACTATTTATGCGTTAAAAAATACAACAGATGTTATGGCCTTCCAAAAATTATAAATTTCAATTGAAATATACTATCTGTAGCTTTAAATTTTACCAAATTAAATTAAATCGAAGTTTTAACGAAATTTTGAAAAATTAATCCCCATTTTTCACGAAAAATTCTTTATTAAACCATAAAATACAACAATATTCAGTTTAATTTTTACGTACGTGAAAGAGGGTAACTGTGTCTCTCTATTGGAAGTATTTTTTAAATAAATAGTGTGTAGTAAATATTTTTAAGGGTTTTAAAAAAATTTCATTGCAATTTGATTTTTAATATCAATTATTTCAATTACTTACAATAATATAATGAATGTTCACTTTATAATCGTGATATTTCTGCTTTTTTAACACTCATATAAATTTTTTAGTGAAATATTACTGTATTTTACGAGATCTGATATGCCAAAAATTGCGATTTTCCATACTTAAGAAAACCCTCCGGAGAGACCTTAAGGCATACATGGGCAAGTTGGTCCGAAGTGGGGGGTTACAGTAAACCCCAAATTGGGGAGGGGGTTAAAATCCGAGAAACGCAAAATACCCATATCGTTTTTTCCTGAAGTGCATTTTACCCATCGTTTTTCGATTTTAAAGAAAAAAATAGGTAAAAAAAAATTATGGTCAAAAAGCCCCTTTTGTTACATTTTTGAGCTTTTTATTGTTTAAAACATTCATTTTAATCTTAAAACTTAAATTTGGGGGCAGTTAGAAGTCATTTTATAGACATTTTTTTCTTCATTTTTCCAAAATTGGGAGGGGTCAACCTTTCTTCCCCGCACTTCTAAGTTGGGGGGGGGAAGGAGGGTTAAACCCTCCTTAAATTTTTTATGGGGGGGGGTTAACCCCATCCTCCCAATCCCTGCCCCGTGCCCATGTATGATTTAAGGTATAACCCCGAAAATTTTTTTGGGACATTCGAAAATCCGGGAGGCTGCCCACCTATGCTCACAGCTCACCTATGCATCCTACTCCCCCCATTTTTTTTCTGTGTGTATGGTTCATGTACGGTTTCCATCAGGGACGTACCCAGGTTTTTATTTTGGAGGGGGGCGGGGCGGATTGTAGTACAAAAAAATTTCAGGGAGGGGAAGCTCCGCCACCCCCCCCCCCCAAATTTTTTGTGGGGGCGGAACCCCCCCTTAATTTTTGAAAACGTTAAAAATGCAGGGATAAACGTGGATAAAGCTATTTTTGGTCTAATAACGTATATTATCTAATGTTTTTAGCGGTAAAAACATGTTTTCTTAGTTAAAAATCACATTAGCACACATTGGCAGAGCCTGCATATCACAAAAAAGGAATTAAGAAACCTTTCAGACCCCTTGGCTGCACCCACATTGTAAACCAAAGCACACGAGCAGCATCTCGACCCTACGTTTTTTCAGGGTACCTTACCTACCTATATGAAAAAAAATCCGGGCCAATGCTATAGGCAGCTGGAAAATTTAGGAGGGGGGAGGTACATAAATCAACAACCAATATGATTGCTTTCTGTGTAGTACTTAATACTTATAAAAAATATTGTGTTAACTTTGAAATAAGGCATTAGGCAA
>JASAMX010001845.1:0-13110 GCA_030248175.1 Microlaimidae sp. YZB2_3 | reverse complement strand
ACAAAAATTTTAGGGGGTCTTTTTTATATATTCATTATAATACCGTTTTGTTTGTACTCATATAAAAACTTTAGACACGCTAATCCCAAAAATATATAGTTCAACTCGATTCACCCAATGGTTATCATTTTTATGACCCATAATGTAACCCCCAAAGTTTTAGGGGGTCTTTTTTATATATTTATTGTAATACCGTCTTGTTTATATTCATATAAAAGCTTTTGACACGCTGATCTCAAAAATATAAATTTCAACTCGATTCACCCAATGGTGACGTTTAAAAATCCAAAAAACGTATGTGAACGCCAAATGTGTGTGAACAGTATTACATCTAAAGGTAAACCAAAAGCTAGTTTATATATTTGTCTGTCTGCATTAGAAAATTTCCCCCATTAAGTAGCCACTTAAGTCAATAGAGTCTAACGTAATTTTATGAGCTAATTAGATTCGATTTGGACTATGGAGTATTTGCTTATATATTTTCATTTGAACATGTTTCTTTGTTGCTGTAGTGTCGCAATTGGTTAAGGCGTAGTCTTTTTGACAGAGGTGGGGAGATCGAACCCTCATAAAACCACATTTTTATTTTCGTTTTAATAAATTTATTATAGATTTGTTATTAATTTTGAATTACATTCACATAGATTAAAAACAAAAACATCATTTTTTTTCTTGTTTTTTGTCAATTGGTCAATTTTTTCGTCATTTGGATATAATACTCTCTAACTGGCAAATAATTCACAGATAATTTTTATGAACAAGTAAAACTATTTGTAAATAGGGTAATTTTCGCTATGTACAGCGATCGAAGTTTAGTACTGAACGCTTCGGAGTGTAAACTTATCCCCAGAAAAATAGTTTAACATTTAATTTATGATTTATAATTTGCACAGACGCATTAAATTTCCTAAAAATTGCTGATTTTATGTGGAACGAAAATTTCTCCACGTAAGAGTCTTATGGACGTGTCTCAATTAGTAACACTGTAGCAAAATACAGCAGCTACGCTTGAGTTGGCTTTTGGTCCCTTTTTTCTAATAAAAACATACTGTGTTTCTCTCCATCGTCATTCATTTTTGAAACTTTTTTGAAACTTTTTTTTTATTGTTTTTTTTTTTAAAAACAATAATCTGATACCTGCGATTTCACGGTTCTTGTTTTAAAAAAAACACCATTCCATTCTGATGCAACAACGTTTCCACGTGAACGGTTATTTTAATTGTTTGTGATCTATTAAGTCGCCGAAAATTTGATCCACTCTTTCTAGCTTGTTCAGCATATTGTACAGAAATTTTTTTACATATTATGTACATAAAGTTAAGTGAATGTAATTGTTTAAGTTTTTGAAACATTGGTTTTAAAGTTGATACGTCCCAGGGTCCACGATTTTAACTGTATTTGGTTGCGCTGTAATTTCTGACTATTTGAGATTTCGATAAACTTTCATCTCCAGCGGCAAGAAATCGCTTTGAAATTTCAAGTCGTTTTTAGTTCTATTTTGCATCAAACATACAAAAGGATTATATTTTAAGTGTATAAACTTGTAAAAAAAACGGTCCTAAAATTTTTGGGGGTACATTATGGGTTGTTTAACCATAAAAGATTTTAGTTTAAAATTAATATTTTTGAAATCAGCACGCATAGATATTTCAAAAATGTATAAAAAAATACACGGCTTATAAATAGTAAAAACAAAAAATTACCCCCCCTTACCAATTTGACAAAAGGGTCCCGTATTTCGGTTACCCAACCATCATTTATTTAATTTTTTTCTCACAATTTTTGTCGGGTATGTGAAAATTTTAAAACACACATTACTCGGCCCACGGTAGAGGCGCGGCGCCAAGTTTTTTTGAGGGGTTAGCCATTTGAGTGCCTTAGTATTTTCTCAAGATCTTTTTTTGAGCAATACTATCAATTGTATTTTTGCATAAATCCCCCCGGTCTGTTGTGGCTCTAAGAGTTTGAGCATGATGCCATATGTCTCCCATACAAAGATTTTTAGCAAAAAAACATGAAATTGACCCCCTCTCAAATATCAGGGCGCACCAGGTAGGCCTAACAGATTAATATATTTTTTGAGCTCAGAAAAGAATGGGGCACCCAAAAAAAATTTTCAGAGCCAGAAAATCCCCATATGGTAAAAAGTTAGAAATTCGCCGAAAAAAATTGACCGCTACGAACCCCAAAGTTTAAAAAAAAAATTTTTTTCAGGAGTAGCAGAAAGTACAGGGACCCTAAAGCCGAGATATTAGATCGCGGCGCGTTCAAAAGTTATAAGAATGCAAAACAGAAAAATTTTTGCTAACTTTTTTCCAGTATCGCTAAAAAAACAGAGAATACGAGGTTAGCTACCTTATTCAAATATTGGATACTACCAGCGAACATGTCAACTTGTATTTTTAAACAATCGCATTTTTTGTTCATATTTGAGGCAATTTTATAAAATAGTTGTAAACTATTGGAAACTGTAAGTTTAGCGCGTCAACAGCAGAAATTTTTTTATCTTCTTATCGTTAAAATACGATTTTTAATTATTCAAAATCATTAAGAAAAATAGATTGTAAATTACATCGTTTGTAGCCTAAATATTTCCGTAACAACAATTTATATGTTTCTACCGTGCAGAATTTTAGGGGAAAATTTTCTCGCTACAAAATTTTTCTTGCTTTTTCTCGTTTTTTTATATAAACTGCATCGCTGGAAATAGTACACAAGCGCAAACATTCTTGGAAACAAAAAATTCGTTCGTTTTTTTGGTTTTGTGTAAAATTATTTGTAAGAAGAGAATATATTTTTTATAATAAAGATTTGAAAATGAACTTTTTTCGATTTCTTTTGAAATTAATTTTTTAAAAATGTTTATTAGCGATGTTTCTTACTTCCAATATAAAGTTCCTGAATATTAAAGTAGGAAATTTCTGAAAATTATACGCTCCGCCCTCTAAAATAAACAATTTAAGGCTTAAGCTTGAAATGATTTTAACCCCTACTCTATTTCTATTCGTAGGTCTATTTTTACTGATTAAAATAAGTTTTTTTAAAAAATAATATATCACATCCGTCTTTTAATTATTCATGAAATTAGTTATCTTTCTTTTTATTTTTATATCTTGTAAATAAACTGAATTTTTAACGCACAGTAAGCTTAATATTAGTGTTAGCCGTAGGTACTAACAAACAGATTAGAGTGCTGAATATTTTTTTGAGTGCAGAGTCTCCGTGTAAGTTTGCAAAACAGTATTTAATTAGTACAAAGAGCCCGTGTCAGTCATAAATCTGTGCTGACAACAATTTTTTCCTTTTTATATTTATATTTATATTCTGTAGTTTTTATATTTATTTACCTTTTTTCAAAATCTTATCCTTCTTGACGCATTCTCCTTACTATAACTTACAATGATGTATACTTTCAGTTCAACCCCTACTCCACTTACGGGGGGAGAAGGTGGGGGGGGAATTTGGTGAAAATATTTGTTCCAGCATAAAAATGTCCATGTTAATTTTTAACTAAT
The DNA here is from genome assembly GCA_030248175.1 of Microlaimidae sp. YZB2_3. Classification (NCBI taxonomy): domain Eukaryota; kingdom Metazoa; phylum Nematoda; class Chromadorea; order Desmodorida; family Microlaimidae; species Microlaimidae sp. YZB2_3. The sequence continues at coordinate 9,595 of JASAMX010001845.1, read as the reverse complement.
TTCTAATTATGACCGCTTTTTGCAACGATAAGGTCTACCCATATGATCCCATTTACCGCAATCTTCTGGCTGATTGGGGAGGGAGGTCTTTTAAAAAAATACAACCCTTTTTTGATATTTTTAAATTCCTAAGCGTCGCAATACTTTTACTGAGCCCAATTCCTTTTTGTGGTTAAATTCAAAGAAAATGAAGCAAAAGTAATCAATCTTCTTTTTAAAGAAAGAAAACGTTGTCCAGCATAAGTATGTTGATGTTCATTTTTCCAAAAAACACGAGATTTCTGGTTAAGCCATTTTGCCGCTTCACTTCTTACCAATAAGTTTTTCTAGCCAATTTTGAAAGATAAAATTTTTTCCAACTTTCATGCTTTAGGGCCCTGTTTTGTGAAAATGTCTTGTCCAACCAAAAATGGCCATGCATTTTCTCCGTTTTCAACCCCCTCTCACGACATTCCTCTTGCTGCCTGCTTTGGACGGATCTCCTCATTAGCCCAATTTTTTTGCTGTTTTTAGGAGAGTTGGTGCGAAACTGGCCTTAAAGGCCTTTTAAAATGTGACGAGACGAACACAGCAAATTGCAGATAGTACGTTTTTTTTTTTACTTTAAATGGCAACTAACAGTATCACAGAGCGGAGAGTTGTTCACACCGGAATTGCCTCAGATAGCAGATAGTGGATAGTGCAGAATGGTTTACACTGGAATTGCCTCGGATAGCGAGCAGATAACAATTGAAACGGATAGCGAATAAGGCTAGTTGCTGCATGCAACAACTTCTTACTGCTGGTAGCTAAATTAAAGATATTTTTTTCGTTTTTTGCTTAAATCGTGCTTTTTTTTATTTTTAAAATTTATTTTTATAAATTTCGATTGTTTAAAGTAAAATATTTTTTGATGTATTTCATGAAATCGTTTTTTTTTTGAAATTCAGTCGATTTGATCAAAACTAATGGTCTTTGAAAAGGTTACGAAAATCTACAAAGGACTTCTTTACTCTACGTATTGGGTAGGGGTTAAAAATATATTTAATTAGTATTTAAAAAATACTAAATAAATACTATTTTTTAGGGTAAGTATTTATTTAAAAGTATCGATACTATTTTGAAAAGGTCTGGTATTTTATTAATTAGTATTATTAAAGAATAAATTATTTCCGTCATATTACTGTCGTCATAGTGAGTGTCGTCATATTTCTAGCTCTAGTGCTGTCATATGTCATTGACCACGATAAGCTAAAATAGGACAGAATGGCAGAATCTGATATTCATCGCGCTAGTGGGAAATTTAATTGTGTTTAAAAATCTGAAACCGAATAATGATAAAGTTTAGCTTATTTTTTAGGATTTGCTTAGGCTTAAGAAAAGTAAAAAAGCGTTAAATTTGGTTTAGCTGACTAAAAAAGGTGTCCCCTCTTAGTTTTACCGTGTTTAAAAATTGATTTTTCAGCGCGCCGAAAAATTAGTGCGCTGAAAATTAGAAACTGCCGACAGAATAAAAAAAAATTAAATGATTAATTTTACAAATTAAATACATAATATTTGTAAAATAATAGTAAAACGTAATAATTTTATATGTATGTTAAATTTTGAAATTTAGAATTACAAAATATGTAATTATAACATGAAATCAATATTTTGTTTGACGTTCAGTTTATAACTATCGCAATATGATTTTATAAATTTTATAATTTTTGGTTTTATGTATTGGTAAAAATAAAAACTTTCGTTTTAAAATGTTGTTTTACTACTCTGTTTTTAGAAAATCTCGTTCTTTAAAATCTCGTTTTTTAAAACAACAAAAGTTTTTTGAGTGAGATTTTATAAACATGCTTCAAAAAAAGGAATTATAGTTTATACAATAAAATTTTAGCTTGATTCTTAGGTTTTACTTAGGCTTCAGGGAAAAAATATAGAAAGCGTATAATAAAGTTTTAGCCTATTAAAACAGACATTTCTGTTATAGAAAACAGCTAAGCCTCAGCAAAACCCAAAAATCAAGCAAAACTTTATTGCGGTAAACTAGTATTTAATGTTCTGTTCTTCAAATTGTAAATTAAAAAAACTTAGTTTTTCCAAAACCAAAATAAAAACATTAAAATCAAGCAAAATTTTATTGTATAAACTATAATTCCTTTTTTGAAGCATGTTTATAGAATCTCACTCAAAAAACTTTTGTTGTTTTCTAAAAACGAGATTTTAAAGAACGAGATTTTCTAAAAACGAGATCGTGAAAGTCAACATTTTAAAACGAAAGTTTTTATTTTTCCCAATACATAAAACCAAAAATTATAAAATTTATAAAATCATATTGCGATAGTTATAAACTGAACATACAAACGAATATATTTGATTTCATGTTATAATTACATATTTTTGTAATTCTAAATTTCAAAATTTAACATACATATAAAATTATTACGTTTTACTATTATTTTACGTATTTTATGTATTTAATTTGTAAAATTAATCATTTAATTTTTTTTAATTCTGTCGGCAGTTTCTAATTTTCAGCGCACTAATTTTTCGGCGCGCTGAAAAATCATTTTTTAAACACGGTTAAACTAAGAGGGGACACCTTTTTTAGTCAGCTAAACAATTTTTAACGCTTTTTTTGCTTTTCTTAAGCCTAAGCAAATCCTAAAAAATAAGCTAAACTTTATCATTATAGAGTTTCAGATTTTTCAGCGCGCTTAAATTTACCACTAGCGCGATAAATATCAGATTCTGCCATTCTGTCCTATTTTAGCTTATAGTGGTCAATGACATATGACGGCACTCGAGCTCGAAATATGACGACACTCACTATGACGACAGTAATATGACGGAAATAATTTATTCTTTAATAATACTATTTAATAAAATACCGACCTTTTCAAAATAGTATCGATACTTTTAAATAAATACTTATCCCTAAAAAATAGCATTTACTTAGTATTTAAATACTAATTAAATATATTTTTAACCACTACTTAATACATAAATTAAAGAAGTTCCTTGTAGATTTTCGTAACCTTTTTAAAAACCATTGGGTTTGATGAAATCAACTGAATTTCAAAAAAAAAAACAATTTCATGAAATACTTCAAAAAATATTTTACTTTAAACAATCGAAATTTATAAAAATATTTTTTAAAAATCAAGAAAAAGCACGATTTAAGCAAAAAACAAAAAAAATATCTTTAATTTAGCTTGCCAGCAGTACAAAGTTGTTGCATGCAGCAACTAGCCTTATTCGCTATCCGTTTCAATTGTTATCTGCTCGCTATCCGAGGCAATTCCAGTGTGAACGGTTATCCGCTATCTGCTATCCGCTATCCGAGGCAATTCCGGTGTGAACGGTTATCCGCTATCTGCTATCTGCTATCCGCTATCCGAGGCAATTCCGGTGTGAACGGTTATCCGCTATCTGCTATCTGCTATCCGCTATCCGTCCGGTGTGAACCGGCCTTTAAGGCCGGTTCACACCACACACGACCTTCGTCCCCAACCAGCAAAAGAATTGGGCTAAATGAGATATCATTGCAAAGCTTACAGACAGAGGAATGTCATAAAGGGGTTGAAATTAAAAAAAAATGCATGGCCATTTTTTGGTTGGACAAGACATTTTCACAAAAACAGGGCCCTAAAGACTTTGAAAGTTGAAAAAAATTTTATCTTCAAATTGGCTCAAACTTATTGGTAAGAGTGATTCGCCAATGTGAAGCCAGAATATCATGTTTTTGGAAAAATGAACATGGACATGCTTATGCTGGACAACGTTTTTCTTCTTTAAAGAAGATTAATTACCTTTGTTAATTACCTTTGTCCTTAACCACAAAAAGGATTGGGCTAAGTAACATATTATTGCAACGCTTGAATTTAAGGAATGTCAAAAAAGGGTTGTATTTTTTTAAAAGACCTTCCTCCCCAATCACCAAAAAGATTGGGGTAAATGAGATAATATGGGTAAACCTTATAGTTCAGAAAGCATCATAAGGGGATTGAAATTAGTTAAAAATTAACATGGACATTTTTATGCTGGACAAAATATTTTCACCAAACGAGGGAAATACCCTTCTCCCCATAACGACAAAATGGAGTGCGGGTTAACTGAAGTATCATTGTAAAGCTTACAGTCGTGGGAATGGCATAGAAGGGTTGAATTTTGAAAAAAGGTAAATAAATATAAAAACTAGGAATATAAATATAAATATAAAAAGGAAAAATTATTTGTCAGCCGTATGACTGACACGGGCTACTTGTACTAATTAAATACTGTTTTTTGCAAACTTAAAACAGGTTCTCTCACTCGAAAAATATTAGCACTCAGATCATTTTGTTAATAAAAATATACGGCAGAATAAGTCGAAATGTTACGTTTGCTTACTGTGCGTTAAAAATTGCATTTATTCCGGAGGTCTGGAGCTCCGGAGCCCCGCCCTTTTTTTGTACTAATTTCATGAATGATTAAAGACGGATGTAATATATTATTTTTTTTCCAAAACTTATTTTAATCAGTAAAAATAGACCTACAAATAGAAATAGAGTAATTTAAAATGCATTTCAAGCTTAAGCCTTAAATTGCTTATTTAGAGGGCGGAGCATTGAAGCTCCGGAACTTCCTTCGCTTTAAATGGCGGAGCTCCGGAGCTTTATATTGGAAGGTAGGAACATCACTAATAAACATTTTAAAAAATTAATTTACGAAGAAAATCGAAAATTTCGTTCAAATCTTTATTATAAAAAATATTATTTACTTATTACAAATAATTTTACACAAAACCAAAAAAAACAAACAAATTTTTGTTTCCAAGAATGTTTGCACTTGTGTACTCTTTTTCCAGTGTTTGCAGTCATATGAGAAAAACGAAAAAAGCTGGGAAGATTTTGTCGCGGAAATTTTTCCCTCGAGAATAATTCTTCCGCGGTGGAAATTTTTTCCTCATAAATTGTTGTTACGGAAATATTTAGCTACAACGAATACAACATACAATCTATTTTTCTTAATGATTTGAATAATTAAATAGTCTGTTTAACAATAAATCCAATAAAAAAATTTTAGCAAAAACAGTTAACATTAAACTGTTTAACTCCCATAGTTTACCAACTATTTATAAAATTGCTCAATTTGAAACAAAAATGCAATTGTTTAAAAATACAAGTTGACAGTTCACTGGTGACTATGGTTGAATCACATCAGGCTGACCTCGTATTCTCTGTTTTTTTTAGCGATACTGGAAAAAAGTTGACAAAAAATTTTGTGTTTGCGGTCTTATAACTTTTGAACGCGCCGCGATCAATACGCAAATATCTCGCGTTAAGGTCCTTGTACTTTTGGCTACCTCCTGAAAAAAAATTTTTTTTAAAGTTTTGGGGGTTCGCCCCAAAATTGCCGAAATTTACGGTCAATTTTTTTCGGCCGAATTTCTAACTTTTTACCATATGGGGCTTTACGTCTGAAAATTTTTTGCAGATTGCCCATACTTTTCTGAGCTCAAAAAAATATAATCTGTTAGGGGTAACCTACCTGGGTCGGGTACCCTGAGAGTTTAAAGGGGGTCAATTTCACGATTTTTGCTAAAAATCTTTGTATGGGAGACACATTATGCATATTTTGGCATCATGCTCAAAAGCTGTTAGAGCCACAGGCCTGAGACCGGGGGGATTTATGCAAAAATTTAAGTCCGACATTTTGGTGATAGTCTCAAAAAAATCTTGATACCCTAAGGCACTGCAATGGCTAACCCCTAAAAAAACTTTTGACACAGCCCCTCTACATAGGCGAGTAATATATCATTTTAAAGCTCTCGGCGTGCCGATTTCAAAAATATAAAAAAATTAAATAAAAAAAATGGTTGGGTAACCAAAATACAGACCCCTTTGTACCCCCAAATTAGTAAGGGGTGATTTTTTGTTTTTATTATTTATAAGCCGTGTTTATATACGTTTGAAATATCTATGCGTGCTGATTTCAAAAATATTAATTTTAAACTAAAATCTTTTATGGTTAAACAACCCATAATGTACCCCCAAAAATTTTAGGGTTTTTTTTACAAGTTTATACACTTAAAATATAATCCTTTTTATTTTGTTTGAAAAATGGACTTAAAACGACTTGAAATTTCAAAGCGATTTCTTGCCGCTGGAGATAAAAGATTATGAAATGTCAAATAGTCAGAATTTACAGCGCAACCAAATACATTTAAAACCGTGGACCCTGGGACGTATCAACTTTAAAACCAATGCTTCAAAACTTAAACAATTACATTCACTTAACTTTATGTACATAATATGTAAAAAAATTTCTGTACAATATGCTGAACAAGCTAAAAGAGTATCAAATTTTTGGCGATTTAATAGATACAAACAATTAAAATCGTTCACGTGGAAACGTTGTTGCATCAGAATGGAATGGTGTTTTTTTTAAAACAATAATCTGATACCGCAGGTATCAGATTATTGTTTTTAAAAAAAAAACAATAAAAAAAGTTTCAAAAAAGTTTCAAAATGAATGACGATGGAGAGAAACACAGTATGTTTTTATTTAAAAAAAACTAAAAGCCAACCAAGCGTAGCCGCTTTAGTTTGCTCATGTTACTAATTTAGACACGTCCACATGACTTTTACGTGGAGAAATTTTCGTTCACATAAAATCAGCAATTTTTAGGAAATTTAATGCGTCTGTGCAAATTATAAATCATAAATTAAATGTTAAACTATTTCCTGGTAGTTTACACTCCGAAGCGTTCAGTACTAAACCAATCGCTGTACATAGCGAAAATTACCCTATTTACAAATAGTTTTACTTGCATAAAAATTATCTGTGAATTATTGCAGTTAGAGAGTATTATATCCAAATGACGAAAAATTCGACCAATTGACAAAAAACAGGGAAAAATGATGTTTTTGTTTTTAATCTATGTGAATGTAATACAAAATTTATAAGAAATCTATAATAAATTTATTAAAACGAAAATAAAAATGTGGTTTTAAGAGGGTTCGATCTCCCCACCTCTGTCAAAAAGACTACACCTTAACCAATTGCGTCACGACACCAACGAAAAATCATGTTCACATCAAGATATTTAAACAAATACTCCATAGTAAATCGAATCTAATTAGCTCATAAAATTACGTTAGATTCTATTGACTTAAGTGGCTACTTAATGGGGGAAATTTTTTAATGCAACAGACAAATATAGAATCCACTTTGGTTTACCTTTAGATGTAATACTGTTCACACACATTTGGCGTTCACATACGTTTTTTGGATTTTTAAACGTCACCATTGGGTGAATCGAGTTGAAATTTATATTTTTGAGATCAGCGTGTCAAAAGCTTTTATATGAATATAAACAAGACGGTATTACAATAAATATATAAAAAAGACCCCCTAAAACTTTTGGGGGTACATTATGGGTCATAAAAATGATAACCATTGGGTGAATCGAGTTGAACTATATATTTTTGGGATTAGCGTGTCTAAAGTTTTTATATGAGTACAAACAAGACGGTATTATAATAAATATATAAAAAAGACCCCCTAAAATTTTTGTGGGTATATTATGGGTGGTAAAAATGGTAACCATTAGGTGACTCGAGTTGAAATTTATATTTTTAAGATCAGCGTGTCTAAAGCTTTGATATGAGTATAAACATGAGGGTATTATAATAAACTTGTAAAAAAGACACCCTAAAAATTTTTGGGGGTACATTCTGTTTGTAAAAATGGTAACCATTGGGTGAATCGAGTTGAAATTTATATTTTTAAGATCAGCGTGTCTAAATCATTGATATGAGTATAAACATGAGAGTATTATAATAAACTTTTAAAAAAGACACCCTAAAAATTTTTGGGGGTACATTATGGGTTGTAAAAATGGTAACCATTGGATGAATCGAGTTGAAATATATATTTTTGGGATCAGCGTTTCTAAAGCTTTTATATGAGTACAAACAAGACGGTATTACAATAAATATATAAAAATGACCTCTTAAAAATTTTTGATTGTAAAAACGGTAACGATCGGGTAAATCAAGTTGAAAATAATTTTTTGACATCAGCGTGTCGAGAGCTTTGATATGAGTATAAACATGAGAGTATTATATTAAAATCACCTCTTAAGAATTTTAGGGGGTACATTGATGGTTGCAAAAATGGGTAACCACTTAAAAAAATTTAAAAAACCATATATTTTTAAAATCAGTGCGTCGAGAGCTTTCATATGAGTATAAACATGTCACTTAAAATGAAAAAATGACAAAATTACCATTTTTTCAAAATTGGGGGTATTTGGGGGTATGTAACTGGGTAACCATAAAAAATTTTAGTCTAAAATTAATATTTTTGAAATTAGCACGAATAGAACTTTCAAACGACTATAAACACGGCTTATAAATAATAAAAACAAAAAAATCACCCCTTACTAATTTTGGGGGTACAAAGGGGTCTGTGTTTTGATTACCCGACTATTTAGAGCAAATTTTTTTATATTTTTAAAATCAACACGCCGAGATTTTTAAAATGATATATTACTCGCCTATGTCAGAGGGGCTGTGTCAAAAGTTTTTTTTAGGGGTCAGCCATTGCAATGCCTTAGGGCATCAAGATTTTTTTGAGACTATCACCAAAATGTCGGACTTAAATTTCCGCATAAACCCCCCCGGGTCTCAGGCCTGTGGCTCTAACAGTTTTTGAGCATGATGCCAAAATATGCATAATGTGTCCCACATACAAAGATTTTTAGCGAAAATCGTGAAATTGACCCCCTTTAACCTCTCGGGGTACACGACCCAAGTAAGTTACCCCTAACAAATTATATACTTTTGAGCTCAGAAAAGTATGGGCAATCTGCAAAAAATTTTCAGACGTAAAGCCCCATATAGTAAAAAGTTAAAAATTTGGCCGAAAAAAATCGACCGTAAATTTCAGCAATTTTGGGGCTAACCCTTCAAAATTTTTAAAAAAATTTTTTTTCAAGAGGTAGCCAAAACTACAAGGACAAAAGTCTGCTATCCGCTATCTAAGGCCATTTTTTTACTCCGGTGTAAACGTACTATCCGCTATCCACTATCTGCTATCTGCTATCTGCTATTTGCTATCTGAAGCCATTTTTTACTTCGGTGTGAACGTACTATCCGCTATCCGCTATCTGCTATCTGCTATCTGCTATCTGCTATCTGAGGCCATTTTTTTACTCCGCTGTGAATGTACTATCCGCTATCCACTATCTGCTATCTGCTATCCGCTATCTGAGGCCATTTTTTTACTCCGGTGTGAACGTACTATCCGTTATCCACTATCTGCTATCTGCTATCCGCTATCTGAGGCCTTTTTTTACTCCGGTGTGAATGTACTATCCGCTATCCGCTATCTGCTATCTTCTATCTGCTATCCGCTATCTGAGGCCATTTTTTTACTCCAGTGTGAACGTACTATCCGCTATCCGCTATCTGCTATCTTCTATCTGCTATCCACTATCTGAGGCCATTTTTTTACTCCAGTGTGAACGTACTATCCGCTATCCGCTATCTGCTATCTGCTATCCGCTATCTGAGGCCATTTTTTTTACTCCAGTGTGTATGTACTATCCGCTATCCGCTATCTGCTATCTGCTATA
>JASAMX010001844.1:0-17961 GCA_030248175.1 Microlaimidae sp. YZB2_3 | reverse complement strand
TCTAAAATAAGAAACCAAAAGAGTTTAAAATAATAATAGTGTTCCTTTAAAATAAAAACCAAAACCGTTTAAAATAATAATAGTGTTTCCTTTAAAATAAAACCAAAAGAGTTTAAAATAATAATAGTGTTCCTTTAAAAAAATAAAACCAAAAAGAGTTTAAAATAATAAATAGTGTTCCTTTAAACTAAAACCAAAAGAGTTTAAAATAATAATAGTGTTCCTTTAAAATAAAACCAAAAGAGTTTAAAATAATAATAGTGTTCCTTTAAAATAAAACCAAAAGAGTTTAAAAATAAATAATAGTGTCGATACAATATCGAATTTTGGCGGAGAAATTTTTTTTTACGATAAAACGTGTTACCGGTTTCGGTTGTCGCCTACCGTTTTTTAAACATAATAAAAAATAAAATAAAACGAAAGATCGGTACATAGTTATTATTACAAAAAGTATTTTTTTAAAAAAATACTTTTTGAATTTTTAATTTTTGAAACAAATTTTGAATTTTTAATGAAAGCTAAAGTAATCAAATTTTTTTTGTCAGGAAGAAAAATAAAAACAATAAACGCGCGAGCGAAAAAATTTAAAAAAAGTTTTTAGAGGTTAGTTATTAATTAAGTTGCGTCAGGTGTTTGTCTGCACGTGATATTTTCTCAAAGAGCGAAGTGGTAACTTTCTTCTTTAGTGCTTGGACTAATAACGGGGATAAATTTAGGCAACGGCTGGGCAGTTTTGTGTTTAATCTTGGTAAAAATGCTTTAATTTTTTTATGGGAGCTGCTTTACTTTTCTTCCTAAAAAGACGGAAAAATCTCGAAATAGTGTTCGGCTATTTCAGGGACATTTGGAGGTTGAATATCGGGTCTTATGTAAAAATATTTTAGTGGGGACACGGGAGTGTCTTATATCCGCTACATGCTGATTACAGTAACGTTGTTTTAAGGCTGGTTCATACTTATGACAAATAGTCGGTTGGACAAACACAGCGTCTAAACTTCTTCTGGACTTTGTCCTTTAAGTCGTTCTTTTAAGACTAGGTTCAGGACTTAAGAGCAAATAGTACGTCCTTTGGACAAAGGTCCAAAAGACAGGACAAACACTGCGTCAAAAGGTGACTTTGTCTTTTTGACAAAGGACAAAACGTAGCGTCCCTTTTGGACAAAAGTCCAGAAGGACAAAAAGTTCTTTCTGACTTTGTCCCAAGGACAAACTACAGCGTCTGAAAGGACTTTGGCTTCTTTTTGTCCTTTGGACTTTGTCCTTTTGGCTTACTTTGTCTCTTTCCCCGACAAAGTCTCCTAAAGGACATACGTGTTTATACTCTTTTTGTCCTTTGCACTTTTTCCTTTAGATTTCTGTCCTTTGGACTTTGTCCAAAGGATAAATTTTGAGGTAGCATTTATTTTTTAGTGGCCAAAGGGATAGAAAGGTCTGATTCATACTTGATGACAAAACGTCTTTTGGGACAAAGTCCAAAGGACAAAAGTCCTTCGGACTTTGTCCAGAAGGACAAAATCCAAAAAGAAAAGTCCTTTGGACTTTGTCCTTTGGACTTTGTCTAAAGGACAAAGTCCAAAGGGAAAAGTCCTTTGGACTTTGTCCTTTGGACAAAGTCCAAAGGACAAAGTTCAAAGTACAACGTATTCATACTTCTTGTCCTTTGGACTTTCCCCTTTTTATTTTGTCCTTTGCAGCTCTGTCCAAAGGACAAATTCTGAGTAGCGTTCATACTTCGTCCAAAGGACAAAGTCCAAGGGACGTTTTGGTCTGTCCAAAGGACGTTTTTGGTTTGTCCTTTGGACTTTGTCCAAAGGACGTTTTGTCATAAGTATGAATAGACCTTAAAAGTTCAAAGGAAATTTTGGCTTGTCCAAAAGACGTTTTGGGTTTTCTAAAATTGTCTTTTGGACAAAGTGCAAAGGAGGTTTTGTGTGCAGGAATAGGGATTGACTCGGGGGCCCCGGTTCCGGCCCCGGCCCGCCTCGCCCCGGCCCCGCCTTGCCCCGGCACTTTTTTTCCACTCCCTGCCCCAGCCCCGGCCCCGGCAAACGCAATTCTCTACCCCGGCCCCGGCCCCGGCCCTCCGGCAGATTTAGCTGTCAAATGAGCCGGGGCCAAACCCCGGGGTAAGGACTCCTAACAAGACGAAAATTCAAAGCGCTTCTAAACATTTTTTTTGAGAGTGAAATATTATACAAGATTTAACATCCTACAGAGCTAATTTAATTGTTTTTATATTAGGTATATTTATTTTTTATTATGCTATATTTAAGATTTTCTATTAAGCTTCTTCTTTATTTTTTATTAAGATATCTCTTATTTTATTATGTTTACCCTATTCTAAAAATTTAAAGATATCTTGAGTATTTAAAATCCGGGTTGGATATTTTGATTTACAACATGAGAATTGATAATATCTATGGTTGACATGTAAACAATCTGGTTACTCTATCTAGTAAGTTTGTATAAAAGACATAAAAACGGATCAAATTAAAATTGTGCGTGGTTATAAAATTTTAAATAAACGAATTGGAACGCATAATTTTTTTAAATTCCTGCTTTTAAAAAAAATATACATAAAATTAGTCAATTTTCACGCTTTAAAAAATTGTATTTTTGTTCTAAAATTGTAGTAATTTGGTAAATAATTCTAAAACTATGGTATTTAATCTTAAATATAAAATCGTTTTGCTGAGAGTTTTAAAATACTTTACTGTTAAATAGTCGATTTGTTACTGCAAATCATCAAGGTCAGCCAGGTTTAATTTGCCTGCCATAAGTCACAAGACGTATTTTGCATATATTGGAGTTATTTTAATGTCATTGCTAATATTTCAAAAAATATATAAAACAAGAGAATTTTCGTCTAAATTAGGGATTTTTTACCTAAATTTTACAAGAAAATGTTGCCCTTTTGACTTTTCACGCGCAAGCTATTTTTCTGTATCTCGCAGGAGAAACTTTTCTTGAATAGCGATATTTCATACACCAAAAAACTCGTTTTTTTTAAGACTATTTTACTAAATCGTTTTGTGCAAAAAAATTAGAAGAATGATAGATTAAATTCGATTATTTTAAATTCGAGTCATGTTTGAGTTTTATTAGAACGGTTTATTGTACAACTGGACGTAGGGTAGTGCATTTAAATTTCAGCTTTTTTTTGTTTTTTTGATGTAACTTTTCACCTGTATGGCTTTCGAATTTTCATGTGTGATAGCTCATTTTGAAGCTTTCACCTATATTACGTGTGCGTCGACAAAAAATTTTCACCTGTACGAAAGTTGAGTTTTCGTTCATGAATTAAATCAGTTTTTAAAAAATAATAAATGGAAACTTGCCGAAATTAAATGTGTGCATTTAATTTTGGCACTTTACAAACAATTGATTGTTTCTCAGTCAAAAATCATCATTTTCAAAAATGTTTAGAAGCGCTTTAAAATTTGCATTCTTAGGGGTCCTTACCCCGGTTTGCCCCGGCTCATTTGACAGCTAAATTGCCGGGGCCGGGGCCGGGGCCGGGGTAGAGAGACTTGCGTTTGCCGGGGCCGGGGCTGGGGCAGGGGTGGAAAAAAGTGCCGTAACGGGCCGGGGCAAGGCGGGCCGGGGCGGGTCGGGGCCCGGTCATCCTAATGGACCAAAACCTCCTTCTGCACTTTGTCCAAAAGACAATTTTAGAAAACCCAAAACGTCTTTTGGACAAGCCAAAATTTCCTTTGAACTTTTAAGGTCCATTCATACTTATGACAAAACGTCCTTCGGACAAAGTCCAAAGGACAAACCAAAACGTCCTTTGGACAAGCCAAAACGTCCTTTGGACTTTGTCCTTTGGACGAAAGTATGAACGCTACTAGAATTTTGTTCTTTGGACAAAGTCCAAAGGACAAAATCCAAAGGGAAAGTCCAAAGGACAAGAAGTATGAATACGTTGTTCTTCTAACTTTGTCCTTTGGACTTTGTCCAAGGTACAAAATCAAATGCTTTCCTTCGGACTTTGTCCTTTAGACAAAGTACAAAGGACAAAGTCCAAAGGACTTTTCTTTTTGGACTTTGTCATATGGTCAAAGTCCAAAGGACTTTTGTCCTTTGGACTTTGTCCAAAAGACGTTTTGTCATAAGTATGAATAGACCTTTATCCTTTGGACGAAGTATAAATGCTACTCAAAATTTATCCTTTGGACAAAGTCCAAAGGACAAAATCTAAAGGGAAAAGTCCAAAGGACAAAAAAGTATAAACACGTTGTCCTTTGGACTTTGTCAAAAAGACAAAGTCCAAAGCAAAGTCCAAAGGACAAAAAGACAAAGTCCTTTACGCTGTGTTTGTCCTTGCAACAAAGTCCAAAAGACGTTTTGTCCTTTGGACTTCGTCCAAAGGACGTACGTTTTGTCCTTTGTCAAAAAGACAAAGTCCTTTTGACGCAGTGTTTGTCCTGTCTTTTGGACTTCGTCCAAAGGACGTACGTTTTGTTACAAGTATGAACCAGTCTTAAAAGAACGACTTAAAAGGACAAAGTCCAGAAGAAGTTTAAGACGCTGTGTTTGTCCAAAGGACGTTTTGTCGGCAGAAGTACTGAACCAGCCTTAAAACAACGACTTAATCAGCATGTAGCGGATATAAAAGCATCTCCCGTGTCCCCAGTGAATTATTTTTACATAAGACCGATATTCAACCTCCAAAATGCCCCCGAAGACCGAACACGATTCTCGAGATTTTTCCGATTCTTTGCAGAGAAAAAGCAGCTCCCATAGTAAAAAATTAAAGCATTTTTACCAAGATTAAACACAAAACTATCAACCGTTGCCTAAATTTATCCCCGTTATTAGTCCAAGCACTAAAGAAAGTTACCACTCGCTCTTTGAGAAAATATCACGTGCAGACAAACACCTGACGCAACTTAATAATAACTAACCTCTAAAAACTTTTTTAAATTTTTTCGCTCGCGCGTTTATTGTTTATTTCTTCCTGACGAAAACCGATTACTTTAGCTTTAGTAAAAATTCAAAATTTGTTTCAAAAATTAAAAATTTTAAAAAGTATTTTTTTAAAAAATACTTTTTGGTAATAATAAACTATGTACCTAATCTTTCGTTTTATTTTTATGTTTATTATGTTTAAAAACGGTAGGTGACAACCAAACCGGGAACACGTTTTATCGTAAAAAAAACTCCGCCAAATTTCTCATATTGTATCGACACTATTATTATTTTAAACTCTTTTGGTTTTATTTTAAAGGAACACTATTATTAAACTCTTTTGGTTTTATTTTAAAGGAACACTATTATTATTTTAAACTCTTTTGGTTTTAGTTTAAAGGAACACTATTATTATTTTAAACTCTTTTGGTTTTATTTTAAAGGAACACTATTATTATTTTAAACTCTTTTGGTTTTATTTTAAGGAACACTATTATTATTTTAAACGGTTTTGGTTTTATTTAAAAGGAACACTATTATTATTTTAAACTCTTTTGGTTCTATTTTAGAGGAACACTATTATTATTTTAAACTCTTTTGGTTTTATTTTAAAAGGAATAGTTTCCTTAGCCACCTCTGCTACTAACAGAGGCGGCTAAGGAAACTATTCCTTTAAAATAAACCAAACAACTTTAAAATAATAATAGTGTTCCTCTAAAATAGAACCAAAAGCAAGTCTAAAATAATAATAAGTGTTCCTTAAATAAAACCAAAATCCTAAAATAATAATAGTGTTCCTTTAAAATAAAACCAAAAGAGTTTAAATAATAATAAGTGTTCCTTTAAATAAAACCAAAAGAGTTTAAAATAATAAATAACGTTCCTTTAAACTAAATAAAAACCAAAAGAGTTTAAAATAAATAATAGTGTTCCTTTAAAATAAAACCAAAAGAGTTTAAAAAATAATAATAGTGTTCCTTTAAATAAAACCAAAAGAGTTTAAAATAATAATAGTGTCGATACAATATTGAATTTTGGCGAGAAATTTTTTTCACGACTTACCGGTTTCGGTTGTCATTACCGTTTTTAAACATAATAAAATAAAAATAAAACGAAAGATCGGTACATAGTTAATTTATTACAAAAAGTATTTTTTGAAAATACTTTTTGAATTTTTAATTTTTGAAACAAATTTTGAATTTTTACTAAAGCTAAAGAAGAATCGGTTTTTCGTCAGGAAAGAAATAAACAATAAACGCGCGAGCGAAAAATTTAAAAACCAGAGAAAGTTAGTTATTATTAAGTTGCGTCAGGTGTTTGTCTGCACGCTGACAGATTTTCTCAAAGAGTGAGTGGTAACTTTCTTTAGTGCTCCAATAATAACGGGGATAAATTTAGGCAACGGTTGATAGTTTTGCGTTTAATCTTGGTAAAATGCTTTAATTTTTTATGGTAGGCTGCTTTTCTCTGCAAAGAATGGAAAAATCTCGAAATAGTGTTCGGTATTTCAGGACATTTGGAGGTTGAATATCGGTCTTATGTAAAAAATAAAATTCATGGGAATATGGGAGAGTTTATATCCGCTACATGCTGATTAAGTTGTCTAGTTTTTAGGCCTGGGCTTATGACAAAATGTTCTTCTAACAAGCACAGCGTTGAAACTTCTGGCAA
Organism: Microlaimidae sp. YZB2_3; assembly: GCA_030248175.1. Taxonomy (NCBI): domain Eukaryota; kingdom Metazoa; phylum Nematoda; class Chromadorea; order Desmodorida; family Microlaimidae; species Microlaimidae sp. YZB2_3. Next base: position 11,379 of record JASAMX010001844.1, on the reverse strand, counting down.
CTTTGTCCTTTAAGTCGTTCTTTTAAGACTGGGTTCATACTTATAACAAAACGAGACGTCCTTTGGACAAAGTCCAAAAGACAGGACAAACACTGCGTCAAAAAGGACTTTGTCTTTTTTACAAAGGACAAAACGTACGTCCTTTCTAACAAAGTCCAAAGGACAAAAAAGTTCTTTGGACTTTGTCCCAAGGAATAAACACAGCGTCTAAAGGACTTTGTCTTTTTGTCCTTTGGACTTTGTCTTTGGACTTTGTCTTTTTTGACAAAGTCCAAAGGACAAAATGTGTTTTATACTTCTTTGTTCGGACTTCTCCCTTTTTAACACACTTTTTGTTCTTTGACTTTGTCCAAAGGATAAGTTTTGAGTAGCATTTTATACTTCGTCCAAAGATAAAAGTGTTTATTCATACTTATGACAAACCGTCCTTTTTGAACAAAAAGTTGAAAGGACAAAAGTCCTTTTGGACTTTGTCCAAAGGACAAAGTTTTTGAAAAAAAGAAAAGTCCTTTGGACTTTGTCCTTTGGACTTTGTCTAAGGTACAAAGTCCAAAGGAAAAGTCCTTTGGAATTTGTTCTTTTGGACAAAGTCCAAAAGACAAAATCAAAGAACAACGTATTCATACTTCTCCTTTTTTTTTTTTTTTTTTTTTTTTTTTTTTTTTTTTTTTTTCGTCCTTTTGGACTTTTCCCTTTGGATTTTTTCCTTTGGACTTTGTCCAAAGGACAAATTCTGAGTAGCGTTCATACTTCGTCCAAAGGACAAAGTCCAAAGGACGTTTTTTCTTGTCCAAAGGACGTTTTGGTTTGTCCTTTGGACTTTGTCCAAAGGACGTTTTGTCATAAGTATGAATAGACCTTAAAAGTTCAAGGGTTTTTGGCTTGTCCAAAAGACGTTTTGGGTTTTCTAAATTTTTTTTTGGACAATGTTCAAAGGCCGTTTTGTCATAAGGAGGGATTGACCGGGGCCCCGGGCTCGGCCCCGGCCCGCCTCGCCCCGGCCCCGCCTTGCTTGGCACTTTTTCCACCCCCGCCCCAGCCCGGCCCCGGCAAACGCAATTCCTCACCCCGGCCCCGGCCCGGCCCCGGCAATTTAGCTGTCAAATGAGCCGGGGCAAACCGGGTAAGGACCCCTTAAGACGGTAATTCTCAAGTGTCGAAACATTTTTGAAAATTATGATTTTTCAACTGAGAAACAATCAATTGTTTGTAAAGTGCCGAATAATTAAATGCACACATTTAATTTTTCTATTTTTTTAAAAACAGATTTAATTAAGCAAAAAATCACTTTCGTACAGTGAAACTTTTGTGACGCAACGCAGTATCGTGAAAGCTTGAAAATGAGCTATCACACATGAAATTCGGGCCATACAGTGAAAAGTTACATCAAAAAAACAAAAAAAAGCTGAAATTAAATGCACTACCCTACGTCCAGTTGTACAATAAACCGTTCTAATAAACTCAAACATGATCGAATTTAAATAATCGAATTTAATCATCATTTTCTAATTTTTTGCACAAAACGATTTAGTAAAATAGTCTTAAAAAAAACGAGTTTTTTGGTGTATGAAATATCGCTGTGCAAGAAAAGTTTTATTGAGTGCACAGAAAATAGCTTGCGCGTGAAAAGTCAAAAGGGCAACATTTCTTGTAAAATTTAGGTAAAAAATTCCCTGTCTAGCCGAAAATTCTCTTGTTTTATATATTTTTGATATTAGCAATGATATTAAAATAACTCCAATATATGCAAAATACGTCTTGTGATTATGGAGGCAAATAAAACCTAGCTGACCTCGATGATTTGCAGTATTAAATCGACTATTTAACATTAAAATCATTTAAAACTTTCAGTAAAAACGATTTTATATTTAAGATTAAATACCATATTTTAACAATTATTTATCAAATTACACAATTTAGAACAAAAATACAATTTTTAAAGCGTGAAAATTGACTAATTTATGTATATTTTTTTAAAAGCAGGAATTTAAAAAAATTATGCGTTCCAATTCGTTTATTTAAAATTTTATAACCGCACAATTTTAATTGATCCGTTTATGTCTTTTATACAAACTTACTAGAGGTCAGCCAGATATAATTCAACCATAGATATCTACTGTTAAACTCTCATCTTGTAAATAAAATATACAAACGGATTTTAATACTCAAGATATCTTTAAATTTTTAGAATAAGGATTCGTGATTAAAATAAGGAATCTTAATAAAATAAAGAGGCTTTAGAAAATCTTAATATAGCATAATAAAAAATAAATATCCTAATATAAAAACAATTAAATTAGCTCTGTAGATAAAATCTTGTATAATATTTCACTCTCAAAAATGTTTAGAAGCGCTTTAAAATTTGCATTCTTAGGGGTCCTTACCCCGGTTTGCCCCGGCTCATTTGACAGCTAAATTGCCGGGGCCGGGGCCGGGGCCGGGGTAGAGAGAATTGCGTTTGCCGGGGCCGGGGCTGGGGCAGGGGTGGAAAAAAAGTGCCGGGGCAAGGCGGGGCCGGGGCAAGGCGGGCCGGGGCCGGAACCGGGGCCCCGGTCGATCCCTACTTATGACAAAACCTCCTTTGCACTTTGTCCAAAAGACAATTTTAGAAAACCCAAAACGTCTTTTGGACAAGCCAAAATTTCCTTTGAACTTTTAAGGTCTATTCATACTTATGACAAAACGTCCTTTGGACAAAGTCCAAAGGACAAACCAAAACGTCCTTTGGACAAGCCAAAACGTCCTTTGGACTTTGTCCTTTGGACGAAGTATGAACGCTACTCAGAATTTGTCCTTTGGACAAAGTCCAAAGGACAAAATCCAAAGGGAAAGTCCAAAGGACAAGAAGTATGAATACGTTGTTCTTTGAACTTTGTCCTTTGGACTTTGTCCAAAGGACAAAGTCCAAAGGACTTTTCCCTTTGGACTTTGTCCTTTAGACAAAGTCCAAAGGACAAAGTCCAAAGGACTTTTCTTTTTGGACTTTGTCCTTTGGACAAAGTCCAAAGGACTTTTGTCCTTTGGACTTTGTCCAAAAGACGTTTTGTCATAAGTATGAATAGACCTTTATCCTTTGGACGAAGTATAAATGCTACTCAAAATTTATCCTTTGGACAAAGTCCAAAGGACAAAATCTAAAGGGAAAAGTCCAAAGGACAAAAAAGTATAAACACGTTGTCCTTTGGACTTTGTCAAAAAGACAAAGTCCAAAGACAAAGTCCAAAGGACAAAAAGACAAAGTCCTTTAGACGCTGTGTTTGTCCTTGGGACAAAGTCCAAAGAACTTTTGTCCTTTGGACTTTGTCCAAAGGACGTACGTTTTGTCCTTTGTCAAAAAGACAAAGTCCTTTTGACGCAGTGTTTGTCCTGTCTTTTGGACTTTGTCCAAAGGACGTACGTTTTGTTATAAGTATGAACCAGTCTTAAAAGAACGACTTAAAGGACAAAGTCCAGAAGAAGTTTAGACGCTGTGTTTGTCCAAAGGACGTTTTGTCATAAGTATGAACCAGCCTTAAAACAACGACTTAATCAGCATGTAGCGGATATAAGACACTCCCGTGTCCCCAGTGAATTATTTTTACATAAGACCGATATTCAACCTCCAAATGTCCCTGAATACCGAACACTATTTCGAGATTTTTCCATTCTTTGCAGAGAAAAAGCAGCTCCCATAAAAAAATTAAAGCATTTTTACCAAGATTAAACACAAAACTATCAACCGTTGCCTAAATTTATCCCCGTTATTAGTCCAAGCACTAAAGAAAGTTACCACTCGCTCTTTGAGAAAATATCACGTGCAGACAAACACCTGACGCAACTTAATAATAACTAACCTCTAAAAACTTTTTTAAATTTTTTCGCTCGCGCGTTTATTGTTTATTTCTTCCTGACGAAAACCGATTACTTTAGCTTTAGTAAAAATTCAAAATTTGTTTCAAAATTAAAAATTCAAAAAGTATTTTTTTAAAAAATACTTTTTGTAATAATAACTATGTACCGATCTTTCGTTTTATTTTATTTTATTATGTTTAAAAACGGTAGGTGACAACCGAAACCGGTAACACGTTTTATCGTAAAAAAAAATTTCTCCGCCAAAATTCGATATTGTATCGACACTATTATTATTTTAAACTCTTTTGGTTTTATTTTAAAGGAACACTATTATTATTTTAAACTCTTTTGGTTTTATTTTAAAGGAACACTATTATTATTTTAAACTCTTTTGGTTTTAGTTTAAAGGAACACTATTATTATTTTAAACTCTTTTGGTTTTATTTTAAAGGAACACTATTATTATTTTAAACTCTTTTGGTTTTATTTTAAAGGAACACTATTATTATTTTAAACGGTTTTGGTTTTATTTTAAAGGAACACTATTATTATTTTAAACTCTTTTGGTTCTATTTTAGAGGAACACTATTATTATTTTAAACTCTTTTGGTTTTATTTTAAAGGAATAGTTTCCTTAGCCGCCTCTGTTTGCATAGCAGAGGTAGGACGGCAGGTTTTTGTATAGTATTTCAAAAGCTTTTAACCATTTGTGGGTTTATGATCTTTTCTACAGCTGTCGTTATATTATCTGTTTGCTAAATACCATTTACTTGCATTTGAAAATGTTATTTTTTCCATAAAAAACGGTAACCGGCCAATTGTAAAACTTTTTTAAGGTAAAATTTTAAACACAAAAAGGCATAACAAGATTTTAAAATGTTTGTAAAAAAACACAATATTTTCTAAAACATTTCATTTTTAATCCAAAGTAACAAAAAAACACAACCAAAATGCCAACAAACCCCAAAAAACATTTTCTATTTCCTCTAAAAATTAAAATATAGAAAAACATTTTTTTAATGTACATCCGTTTTGAAATTAAGATATAATGTGAATTAAATTTTTTATTGATGGTTAAAAACCGAGGGAGATTTTTTACGTATAATTAAACATAATAAAAAATCCAAATCAATTAACACCTAAAACAAATACAAAAATTTCATTTTCTAAGTCTATATTAAAATGTCAAATATTTTGTTGATTTACTTTTACTGTACTTCAGTTATAAGACAAAGACCACTAATAACGGAAAAAAGTCGCCTTGTATAGTGGTCGGTTAACCCACCCACATTTAAAGCAATTGATTTGGATATTAAAACAAAACATTTTTAACCGGACCCACTTTCTGAATACGGCGGACTAATCAGAGAACACGCTTCACTGAGAAATAAAACTTGCCTCGTATGCGGGTAGGTTCCGGAGTACAGCTGCCAAACCGGCCCGCGTGCCGAGCCATTACTTTTAACAAAAATTAATGGGCAGGGCCGGTCGAGAATTTTAAATTAGCAGGCCGACGGGCCGATTTTTTTGGCAATAAGTAGCCCATGGCTACAATAAAATTTTTTTATATGTTTTGGGCCCATTTTTTATATTTTGTAAACGTAGCGTTATTCCAATGTCTATATATTAAGTGGTTTATTTGCACATTTTTTAGTTTCATGGGAAATATCTTACTGCCTAATCCTTAGAAATTCCACTATGTCATACTGCAGTAATTGACAAAAATTGATCATCTATTTTAATTTTTAATATAAATTTTACTTTTTTTAGCAACTTTTGTAAAAAATAATCATTTGAATGATTTTGTTTAATTTTTGTCATTTAGTTTAAAATTTGATTTTACTTTTGTAATTTTTGTTGGTGGAAAATAGTTTTTTTTAAATATATTAAAATCCGTATAAAAAACGTTCGGCAGTTATTTTTTTACTTTTTAGCCCATACTTGAAATCAGCACCATAAAAACACCTAAACAAATATTTTCAAACAAATTGTAGACAAAAACACCATTTTTGTTATTTAAGTTTTAGCCAATTTAGTTATATAATTTAAAATCAGACATTTGATTTGAAATCTAAACCGTTAAAAATTTAAAGAAGCATGTTTAATTTAAAATTTAACTAATAAAAAACTTTTAATATCCACTTTTAAAATTGTTAGTAAAATAAATATCAATATAATTTATATACGCTAAAAGTTTTAGCGTATATATTTATTTTTGCAATTCGTACACGGTTTCCAAAAAGCAAAAGCTTACACCAAATATAATTTATAGTTAAGTTATAGCCAAAAAACTGATAAAAGTGTTTTTATAGTGGTGTAAGAATTTTTATCTGCGGGCCGGCGGGCCGGGCCGAAATGAAAAAATGGCAAGACGGGCCTATCACGGGCTGGGTCGTCAAATTCCGGCCCGAGTACAACTGTAAATCCAACAGAAGCACAGCATCATTCATTAGCATCAATTTTTTACCTTTAGTGGTTTTTAAAAGTTCTAGGGTTTTCTGTACTTTCACAATATACTGATATAATTTTTTACAAAGCCACTGAGATATAAAAGTACTAGATTTAAAAGTACTAGATACTGAGATTTAAAAGTCCAGTTTTGTCGTCAGAATGTGTTATTTTTGTACAACTACATACAGTTACCTTGTTTTACTTATGCACCACATTGCGAATTCATTTATTATAACAATCCAAAATGTTTTTGTACCACAAACATGAAACCAAATAAAAATATGGTCGTTTTATTAAAATAAATTAATTTATTGATTTTTTCATGTAAATACTATTACACGGGAAAGATAAATTGTTACAGCAAACTTGTATCTACCTACATATAAATGCAAAACTTAAAAAGACACAAAACGCACTAAAAGCAAAAAGCACCACAGCAAAATTGTTTGCCTATATCAGTTTAATTCAGTTAATTAACACTATAAAAACCTTCCATATCGATTATTTGTTAAAGCAGTGTACTATTTAGACTGAAATTCTTACAAAGTAATTTACAAGCACGGATTACATTAATAATTATGTCAATTGTATTGTGGAGTTCTAGTGTTAAATTGCAGAAAATTATATTTTCTAAAATTTTCAAATTCTTGGAAGCGTTTTTTAACGCTTGTAGTACCCTTATTTTATAACACTTAACATTTAATTGTGGTATGACTGTAGCAGCAATTATGAAAGTTTGAAAAAAAAAGTTTATTTTTTATATACTTATTTTAATAAATTAAGGTCACCGCATCCATGATTAATAATGGTAAGGCGCTTCAGGAAGAACATAAAGGGAGTGGAAGAAACGATCTGGTGAGGTGGACAGTAGTTGGGGAAGAACTTGTACTGGTGAGGTTTTTTCAAAAATTTTATTTATTTATCCTTTAAAAAAGGTAAAATAAATTTTAATATACAAGTATTTTATAAATAACAAAAAATAGAGGACCTAGCACCAAATCGTGGGGTACCTCAAAATGGTCCTCCAGACTTCTGTATTATACCCCAATAAGGACGGCTCTTAAACAAGCCTCCGGAAGACTGGAGGCAGATAGGAGGCAGGTAAAACTGCCTCGGAGGCAGCATGGAGGCAGGGTGGAGGCAAGTGGGAGGCAGTGCCTCCTATGTTAAAACATATACAGGTTAGGAGGCAGGTAGCAGGAAGGTAGGAGGCAGCTAAAACTGCCGCAGAGGCAGGTAGGAGGCAGGGTGGAGGCAGGTAGGAGGCAGGTAAGAGGCAACACAGTTTCCTATAGAGGCAGGTAGGAGGCAAGTAAAAACCGTTTTTCCCAATTCAGGCACTCGTCCTTACCGGGATACTATTCAAATTTGACAATATTCCAATGAATTTTTATTGCACCTAGTTATTTTTATTATAATCTCAAAATTTGTTTTCAGTTTAAACTTGTTTTTGAAGGCTTTCAATACAAAATTAATGCTGTTGTGAAAGCTGTCTAAATAAGGTTCATTAACTTAAAAATTCAATAGGCCCTAATAAAAAAATGTTTCTTTTAATAACTAATAGAAAAGTATGTTTGGCCTTTAAAAAATTTGTGTTTTGATCATTTTTTAATGCCATAAGTCGGCTTGTGTAGTATTCACACAAAAATTGACTGATTAATTTGTACAATAAATACTGTTCTTTTAGATCTTGGGAAAAGGAGTCCATTCTGCAAAACGATTTTTTAAAAAACAACTTTCTTCTTAAACGAAATTATGATAATACTTTTATTTATCAGTTGTTAACATCGAAAGTTTTTTTCTTTTGTGTTCAGTTTTCATTGATTTAGTTATGTATAAAATTTCGAAAAATGTGATGTACGAAAAATCTTCTCTTTAAAATCAAGTATTAATTTTATGTAAACTCTTGTAATTTTGTGTTTTATTTATTTATAGTTTGTCAAATTAGTATTTGGTAGTAGCATCAAAAATATATAACATAATTGTAAAAAAATGGTCTGACACAATTAATGCCCTCACTAGGGGGCGAACTGATTGGAGTCCCAGAATAAAAAGTCACTTCATAAATAATTTTTCTTAAAACTATTTTTTTTAGTTTTTATAAATGATCAGTTTTTATTAAAAATCAGTAAATAAACGCCTTTTAGTTTTTTCAAAAATATATAATTTAAAGAAAAAATGAGACAATTAGAACAAACTACTTGAAAACAAAGCTCCTATTTAAATGAAATTTTTCGACTTTTGGTCCCATTTAATCTTGAAAAAGATTGTTTTGAGGGTCCTAATAAGGACCTTTAAAGGCTTTAACTAGGGTACTTCCTAATTAGGACCATTGATATCCCAGCTAGGGTGTACTCTAATTAAAGCGTGCCCTAGTTAGGGCAATAATATATTAAGTCACGAATTTATCCTTTATTATTATGTTATATATTTTGGTAGGATTTTGCCTTCTGTAAATAGTATTTAAAAATAACAAAAACATAATATAATATAACAAAAAATCTGCAAATATAACAAAAAATAAACATAATAAGCTTTACTATGAATATTGAATGAAGTAAAAAAATTCGTGACTTTGGCATTTTAATAACCGACGACTTAAAATTTTCAAATCATTGTTCTGCAATTAGTGCTGAGACATACTCACAAATTAGTCTAATTTGAAATTTCTTTTAAATCAAAAAATATGTTCGTGTTTCTTAGAGCGTCTAACAGTTATGTAAGGTCCATTTTTGAAACGGATATTGCAGTATAGAAATTTATATGTTAAAAGACATTAAAAAACTAGAAAAAGTGCAAAAAATTTATGAATAGAATGATTTGTTAAAAATCTGACACACCTTATTGGCTATAAATCAAGATTATAATATTTTTAATTAGATTCTTTAGAATTCAGACATTAAAACTGGATATAATGATGGTGTATAAGATTGTTCACGGGTTTGTGGATCTTAAAAGTGACGATTTTTTTAGTTTCTTAAAGACAAATTATTTTTTACATGAAGACAAAATTAAAATTCAAAGTAAAAATCCTACATTTGAATTGCCAAAAATATTTTTTCTCAGAACGTGTTATCAAAGCTTGGAACTTTTTGCCAAGAAATGTGGTTTCACCAAATTCAGTCAAAAATTTTCAGAGAGTTACTAAACAAACTAACAGAGTTACAAAACTTTTGCTTATTATATTACAAAATTTTATGTTGTGTATTGTATACATTTTAAACTAGTTTATTTGATGAGTGTAAAAAATTAAAATACTATATTAGAGGGTATGTAAGTGTTCAACCTATATTACTATACGAAATTTTATGGTAATTTCACTTAATTTTATGTAAAAATTATAAATTTTATAGTCAATTTAGCCTATGGTTACTTTATCCACGGCCTTTTGGTAAGGTTTATTCTGAGTGTAAGGTTTATTAAAATATTTGGGTTCCCGGAAATTTCTTCTTTTACATTACGTCTTTCAACATCTCGTCTTCTATAATTTGTCTTCGGAAAGTTCGTCTTTTAAGCATCTAAAGCTAAAATCTTCCAGGCTGAAATTAGGGACGTAACCGCTCTCGGCCAGAAAGAAATAAATAATAAATGTGTGAGCGATAAATTAAAAAAAAGATTTCAGTAACTTTTAGTAAATTAAAAAAAAGATTATGTAACCAATTATTATTTAGTTGCGTCATGTGTTTCTCTGCACGCGATATTTTCTCAAAGAATGAGTGGTTACTTTACCACTCATCTATTTTCACCCTGATAGAATTCATCTTTAGTCTTCGGAAAACTCGTCTTTTTGATGTGATTTTGTAAACGTACTTTTTAAAAAAACGAGTTTCTCGTATTTTGGGACTTAAACAATGGATCGAAAACATTTTTTCCTAAGCCTAAGCAAAACCTAAAAATCAAATTAAATTTTACCATGATCAATTTTTATTCAATCATTTGTTTCAAAAAGCTGCAAACCTAAACCTAAGTGAAACCTAAAAATTAAGCAAATTTTATTGTAGTAAATTTATACTTAATTAGTGTGTTTTTTGAAATTGAAGATAAAAACCTTATTATTTTACTAAGCCTAAGCAAAACCTAAAAATTAAGCAAAATTTTATGGTTTGGGCGAAAGCAGCCGGTTGAAATACGTTTACAAAATCGCATCCAAAAGACGAGTTTCCGAAGAAGAGATGTATAAAAGACGAGCTTTCTGAAGACGAGACGTAGAAGACGAGATGTTTAAAGACGAAATGTAAAAGACGAAACTTCCAGACACCAAATATTTGTGTAGATATATTATTATTTTAGTGAAAAAAAATTGTTATTTTTTTATTTTTAGTAGAACGTAAGAAGCGTTTGGCAAAGTTTTTTGGTACTTGTAAAAATACTAACGTCTCATTTATTTATTTGTTAGTAAATGCGTATGTTTATAAATTACAACAACTATAAGTATGAAAAATAACGAGACAAATTCAATTGTACATAATGGTCTTAAAGAGGATTTAGCATGTAAAAAGGATGCGTGATAAAAACGAACATCAAAAACTACCCAAAAATTTTTTACGATAAACGATTTTTAAACATTAAAATTGGTAAATCATAATAGAAAAAATACAATGCAGGATAGAACAATGAATTTACTAATAAAACGTACATCTTCTCCCAAATTAACACCTTTATTTTACTGCAAAACTTTAAAACAATAACGGTGTAATGAAGCAGTTAATTTGGATGTTAAGTTTTATTAATGAATTCATAGATGATTATTTAGTTTATTCTATGGAGCATTGGTTTTTTGTATTATGCTTTATCTTTTATAGGTTTTTTTGTTAAAAAATTGTTTCGTGTCAAAAATTTTCCATTTTTTTGGTTCGGTTTTAATCACAACCCCTTTTTACCAAAATAATTATGCAAAAATTTATTCGAGACCTTTCTGTACATTCAAATTTTTGTCGTAATTCTTTATAAAAAAATTAATGAAAATGTCGTTATAAACTAATAAACAAATAAATGACATACATACAAAAACACAAAAATGTAGTTCAATAAAATTATTATATTTTTGGTAAAATGCTACATGTTTTTTATTATTTTTGTGTATTCTGAAATAAGTTA
>JASAMX010001843.1:0-51621 GCA_030248175.1 Microlaimidae sp. YZB2_3 | reverse complement strand
AATCTTGAATCTTGAATCTGTTTTGTTTTTTTTTTTTTGAAAAACTCTGTGAACAAATTTGAGTACTTTTTCCAAAAAAAAACACCTCAAAAATCACTTAAAATTCAATAAAAACTTCTAAAAGTGTGTTTTAACTTCAAAAGCATATAAAAAATACTTGTCAAGTAATGTATTTTACAAGATTTAAAATTTAATATTGTGACAAAAAAGTAAAAAACAAAAAAATTGTTTTTATTTGCCTAAACGTTTGTGCGGTTTTGTTAAAAATAATTCCCGAGCTCAAAATAGAGCCTCAGCCAAGAAAATGTTATGTTTTTGTATCAAGATTTTAAAACTCATGTTTTTCTCCTTATTATTAAATGTCAAAGCATTAAAATTTTATTTAATCACTAAACTGTGAAAAATATTTTTTCAAACTGCTTTTCTGGGATAAAAATGTGCATAGCTTTAATACTCTATGTAAAAATTTTAACAAATCTAAATTATTGCAAAAAAATAACTTTTCTGGGGTAAAAAGTTGAGTAGATTCCATTAAAACTGAAACTTTTACTCTAAAAAAAAAAACAGAAAAAGGCCTAAAATTTTAAATTATTACTAAATTTTTTTTTTCAAATTTCGAGAAAAAAAACGATTTTTTTAAAAATTTTTTATGTGTTAATCAAAAAAACATGAAATTTAAAGTAGTTATGCAGGTAGAAAATTTGTTTGGAGAGCTTGAAAATGTTGTTTTTATTAAATAGCTTAAGAATTAAGTGTTTTAGAGCCGATTTTCGAAGTGTTTTTTAGGAAAAATTTGTTGTTTTTTTGGAAAAAGCGACCAAAAAAAACACTTTTTTCTAATTTTCTCATTTAATAGGATATATTCATGAAAAAAATGGTTAGCAGAAGCTGAAAAAGCGCCCCAGAAAATCTATAGACCTTTTTTGAATAAGATAAAGTCTTTAATAAATTTTTTAAAGGGTATACCAGTGCCAGAAGATGTTTTTTGTGCACTTACCCATACATAATAATCGTTATAAAATAAAATTACAGAACAAAATACAGTGATGCTGCAGTGCTGCACTTAAGTCATAACACGTCAATTTCATTAGTTTTCCAATTATAATGACAATTTACTTAAACCATAACTATTTTAAAACAGGAGTTTAAAAATAGTTATGGTTTAAACTACCTTTCGTATAATTTTTATTCTAAATCCTTCCAACATTTTAACTTTTAAGAATAAGGTAATTTATGTTTTATTCGCTTTTTTGTAAATAACAAAACTTTTTTCGTCATAATACATAAACAAAACATTGTTGTATGAATAAAAAGAATTTAACGAAAATTGTTTTGACTAGCGCAAGACGAAATAAAATTGCCGTTTGGCATTTTTAACCTACAAAAAATATTTTTAAGTTTTATACATTAAAAAAACACGCTAAATATTAAGACTTGTGCAATGCCCACCAGAAATTTTCAATACTTGAGGCAAAGTAGAAGCTTTTTTTGAGAAAGGTAGGGGTGTTTTATAATGGAAATTTTATCTCATTACTTCACTTATTTAATTACCTACCTATTAGCACTAACTCTTTTTTACCTAAAGCATGCATCGTTACTCTGACACAAAGAGTCACAATCATTTTAAAATCAACGTAATTCTGCCTGATTTTATTTAAATTAAATGTGGTTTAAAATATAAAAAGAGTCACAGTTACGAGCATTTTATGACGCTTCTGACTTATTGTGTCAGAATAACGACGCATTGCCAGAGAAACCACTCCAGTGAGGTTGTTATACGATATACATAAATCGCACCAAGAAACCAAGAAACAATTTGAGAGGGTGAGTACTTTCAATATTTTTATATTAAAATAGGGACCATACTAGGTAAACAAACTAAAAATCTACACTGATAGGGTCATCAATTAATTTACCGGAGTCAGCGTTTCCGGCAATCAACAGATTTTAATTTTTTTAAATGTACTTTATATTCTTATACAAAAACTCGCAATAGTTTTATTGTTTATTAAAAAAAGTGACTATCAAAATAAATTAGACTTTAGATTATACTGAGACATCCAGACCCATACATATCCAAACAATATTAGCTTTAAAAGAACAACGAAAAGGCTGATAAATCCGCCTTTAATTGTAGGGTAGATATAAGTGTAAAAAATTAGAAATTTGAAAGAAGTTACAACATCCTGATCTTGATCCATTATGATTATTTTATATATTTTTATATGGTGGTTAAAACATAGATGCACAAGCCTTTTTGTCCCAAAATTTTTTGAACTTTACTCCAATTCCCCAGTGTTTTTAGTACTGGGACTGGGACGTGGGACCCCAAAAATTTATGGGGGTTCAATCCAAGGTGGTATGGTACCTTCATTGGCAGTTTTAAGATTTTTTCGAGGGTAACCTCCCCCGACCTTCCCCCTTTTGCCCATCCATGAGCCAAAGTATAATTTTCGGACTGTGGGCTAAGCCAACGCGCCCAACTTTCGTCCCACTCCTTGTCCACAATGCAGACATTTAAACAATTATATACGTTTTAAATAAAATCTAGTGATGGGCAGAACTGCGGAACCGGAACCAGAACCGGATATTAGATTTTCTAAACATCCGGAATAGGAACCGGAACTCCAAATTTTGCCCGGAACATCCGGAACCCGGAACCGGAGCTGCCCATCACTAAAAATACCCAACAATTTTATAACACTGTAGATTTTACTGCTTAAAAATATTACAAAAAATTATTCTTACCGTTTCCCCTTGAGTGAGGTCGATTTCTTCTTCTAACTGTGCCCGTATGGAATTGATTACCTTAAAAAAATAAAACCATGTTGATGTTATATTTCTAAAATTAACAACTAGCTTGTTTTTTTTGTTAGGGTGTTTTATCTTTGAATGAAAACGATTCAATTTCAGTATAAAATAAAAAAGGTAGAAGATCAATGGACTACAAATAAATGGAAAAACAATTTCAGCAAGCCACTTGCTCCTGAATCCGTCCATGTGGTCAGGCCACAGCTGTGCCGAGTAAAATAACATCCTTAGCTAAAGACAACATAAACGCAAAGTATATCAGCTCAGCACTATCAGTCACTACAGCTAAGTGTGTAACAGTCATCATAAAAAACTGACTGTAAATTATTCTATACAGTCCTAGGCGGAAATAAAAATAGTTTTTAAACGCACTATAATGCCGCCATAATGCTGGCATACCACTTAAACGGTTGTGATAAGAGGCGTTTAGAAAACTGCCAATATGAGGAGAAATTGGCAATTCGACTATGGACCCAGACCTGTGCACTGCCCGGTCCGGGGTTTTATAGGGAGGGGGCAATAAAACGGGGGGCAAGCAGGAGAGAAAGAAAAAAAAAGAGAATAAAGTGAAAAAAGAAGGAAACAAGAAAAAAAAGCACAAAAAGGGCAAATTTAAATAAAAATAGGTCTAAAATGGTTTAAAAAGCATTAAAATAAGCTAAAAACTGCAAAATTTTTGTGGTGATGGCGTCATAATCGTTCAAAAATTGCGCCATGATTCTGGGATACTTTTTTTGGTCGAGAGGAATAAAACGAGGGGGTACAGTCACTAATATTCCGGGGGAGCATTTTCGGACTGTGCACGGGTCTGTAGGTAGACCGCTTTCTTTTTGTGTTTTCTTAACTTAACACCCGTGCTAATTAAGGAGGGAGCAAAAGATAATGTCATACAAGAAAGCATACCGCACACGGCTGATTTATTTATTTATTATTTTAATGCTTATTTCATACACAGGAGCAGTGGCGTGCCCAGGGGGGGGGGCGAAATCCGGCGAAGCCGGATTTTTTTGTAAGGGATTTTTTTTTCTTACGTTTTTTGAATTTTGGGAGAGAAAATTTTTTTTCTTTAAATTAATACAGAAACTTTCTTGATGCCTTCCAAAAGCATATTAATAGTCAAAAAACCAAATTTCCTCGCTTCGCGGGTAGTTTAAATTGACAATTTATCTTAGTTTTTTTAATTTCAAATCGATTTAGCCGCTCTATAGTTAAGGCATACATGTTAAATAAAACTACTATAAACACTATTAAGCTTTCAGACCTGTGCACTGCCCCCCCCCCCCCCCGGGGTTAAAACGGGGGGGGGATTCCAAAATGGGGGGAGCGGGGGGGGGCAACTTTTTTGAAACGGGGGGGGGGGGCAATAAAACGGGGAAGTAAAAAGCAATAAAAAGGGACAAAAAAAGCGAAAATAAGGTAAAAATAGGTCTAAAATGGCTTAAAAAACATTGAAATGGGCTAAAAACTGCAAAAAATTTGCGATGATGGCGCCATCATAGGTCAAAAATGGCGTCATAATTTTAGGGTACTTTTTCATTTTTTGGCGGGGGGCAATAAAACGGGGGGCAAATCCTCCAATAAAACGGGGGGGGGGGGCATTTCCAGACCGTGCACAGGTCTGAGCTTTTATTAACGTTTTAAACACATGTTTTAAATGGGTAGGAATAAAAAAACCTTAAATTTTGTTTTAATTATCATCTGGAATTAAAATTTCTAGTGTATTTTAGCGCCTTAAATTAAAAATTTTCTCCCCCGGACACCCCTGACAAGAAGCTCTGCCCCTTGACCCCGCTGGGGGGCTCTTGCCCCCCAGTCACTTTTAAACTAATTATGGAAATATTATAGATACTTTTTATTAATTATTCTAAATGTAAACTATTTTCGAGAATTAAAATTTAACAGGTGTCGGTGTGAACAAAACAAACTGCACAGTTAATATTAACTTTTGGTTTAAATGTTTACCTCCTGTTTAAAGCTATTTATATCAAAAGCCGTTTAGAAATGAGCCTTTTTTTAATAGCTCTCTAAACTATTTAAACGCCACCGCGCATATGCAAATACAAACGAAAAGAGGCTGTGTGCATACATGAACACAGTCACTGAAGCTAGGGGGTGTTTATCCTGGGTAAATGACATTTCAAAATTTAGGGGGACCCTAGGGGGATCAAACTTCCTTCCCCAGCTTTCTAGGAGGGTTGACCCGGGGTGGAAGATTTTGAAACCTAGAGGGCGGTCAGTTGGTAGTATAAAAAAAACTTTAGTATAAAAAAAGTACTTAAAATTTTCTTGAGGGAAAGGGGTTCAGAATCTAAAATTTAAGAGGGGGATCAGGCGTAAAAAATTTGAAAATCTGGGGGGAGCGCCCCTACTGGATTTTTTTCTGAGGGGGGACAAAACTTCGAGGCTACAGGGGGGGGGGGGTCGGACGCCACCCAACCTTCCCCCACTCTTTGTTCTATGGCTGTGTGGTGTGTGGTCGCATGGCACACCGATCCTTTCTTTCTTTCGCTACTTTAAAGTGCGGGTTTAGACATCACAGCACTAAACGACGAGAATAAAAAACTAGCTTTTTTGCTAAAGACGGTAGTTATACAACGTTGTGTTCTAAATATAAAAGAAGTTATAGTCCAGACCTGTGCACTGCCCCCCCCCGAGGTTTTATTGGGTGGGCCAATTCCAAAACGGGAGGACGGGGGGCAACTTTTTGGAAACGGGGGAGGGGCAAGCAGCGGAGAAAGGAAAAAAAGAGAAAAAATAGGAGAAAAAAAGGGAAAAGGGAAAAAGGGACAAAAAAAAAGCGAAAATAAGGTAAAAAAAAGTCTAAAATGGCTTAAAATGCCTTGAAATAGGCTAAAAACTGCAAAAAATTCGTGATGATTGATGGCGTCATTATAGGTCAAAAATGGTGCCATAATTTTAAGGTCTTTTTTCATTTTTTGGCGGGGGGCAATAAAACGGGGGGGGCAAATCCTCCAATAAAGCGGGGGGGGGCAGTTCCAGACCGTGCACAGGTCTGATAGTCGCCTATTTTTTAAACAAATTTTGACTCATTTTTGCGGTAGTAAGGTGGATACATGGGCGAAGCCAGGGGGGTCTAGACCCCCCCTTTTGGGTCGGCAAAAGGAAAAATTTGGGGTTAGACCCCCCTTTTGGGTCGCCATGGATAAAAATTTGGGGGTCTAGAACGGCCATTTTTTAAAAAATTTTCTTGCGCTTCGCTCCGCTTAGCGCTCGATTGATTATATAGTCTCCACTTCCAAATTTGTGTTACTTTGTTTTGTAATCTTGGTATGACCACGCTGGACCCACCCGATTCTTAATGTTTTAATTGGTCTTCATATCCAAATTTGTGTAACTTTGTTTTGTAATCTTAATACGACCACGCTGGACCCCTCTTTAGATTTAATACAGTGATTTTAAAAATTTAAAGGATAGGAGAAGTAATTTTAAAAACATTTTCTCGCACTTTGCATTGGCCAGCTGTAATCCAATATACTCATTTTTAAGTTTTTAAGTTTTTACTTTTAAGTTTTTAATGTTTTGGAAATCGAAAATTTTAAGGTATCAAAATGTTTGTAAAAAATTTTTTCTCTGTTTTTTTTACTTATTTTTATGAAATAATAGGAAAATAATGAAGCATGCGACATAAACAAGGCAATAAACACTCCGCGCGAAGCGCGGAACAATTTTTAAGACCTTTTATAACGTTTAGGATTTGGACCCCCCCCCCCTTCGGAAATTTTGTTCAGGGTTGGACCCCACCCTTTCCGAAATCCTGGCTACGCCCATGGGTGGATATACCACATATTACAAAGAACATTCTACAGAAGCTGCCACACTTTTTGGCTTCATGTGACTTTTGACTTGACTTGACTGCCTATCGTTTTTTCAAGACTTAGAGTGTAGTCGGATGACAGTACTGCAAATAGATTTCCACTCTTGACGGTCCATTGCAATGTCCGCACACAGAGAAATCCAGTTTTGGTGCCACAGCCTGGCACGAATTCATATCGCTGTTCCGGATTTGTCTTAATGCAAAAATCTATTCAATAGTTCCTCTTGGTGGCCTGAAGCCTCCTTAATTTTCACGGAAACAGCGATCATACACCTGACCAAACCTTTTCAAGATTATCCACTTCATGACTTTGAATGCAATGCAAAGGAGAGATATTCCAACGATAGTTTGAGCACTCATTCTTGTTACGCTTTTTATGCAGAGATAGGAGAACAGCTATCTCCCACTCAGTTGGTATGGATTTGCCCCCCGGACCCCCTGACAAGGGGCTCTGCCCCTTGACCCCGCTGGGGAGCTACCTAGCCCCCCCAGACCCCCCTTCAGGGTTAGTATTTATCCCCCCCCAAATGAAATCCTGGGCACGCTACTGGTAGTCGTATGGCGTTACACAAGTTTTACCATGATTAAATGCTGAATTTATCTCATCCGCAAAATTACTCCAATATCAATCCTTGTCTTGTTTTATAGCTGATTTTACAGCTTTATTTACACGGTTTTTTGTAGGAAAATTATGAAATGCTGATTAATTCTACCAAATAATTTGAATTGTGAAAAACGGCAAGAATTTGATGATTTCTGCATGATGAAAAGGAAACGTATACGGGTATATATCTACTTTTTTATGGTACACCCCTCTAGGTTTGAAAATCTTCCACCCCGGGTCGACCCTGCCCCTAAAAAGCCAGGGGGGGTTTAACCCCCCTAGATTTTGAAAAAATGTCATTTACCCTGGGTAAACACCCCCCTAGCTTTTTGACCGTGTTCGTCTATGGGTAGAATCAAAAAATTTGTTTTTGGGAGATATACAGAAATTTCAAATACAAAATATTTCTCATTATATATACTCATTTTCAACATTTGAAAATAAACATTATAAAAAAGTTGCATTTGCATTATTGCATACCCGGGCTTTCGCTAAAATTCCATTTTCTTCCGCGTTTGAAATTCCGTGATTGTCTTTTAACGGAAGTTCCCGCGTGAAATTGACTGGAAATATGCCGCGTTGAGAGGTCACGTGACCCAATCCGTCCAATGACGCTCCTTCCCACCAGGATTCGTCCAGTTGTCGCAAGCCTGTGTAATTAGTCAGTCATTATTGAATGAATTAAATTACTACTATCACATTATAGTTAGGTACTTTAGAATAAGGAAATAGTACAGTGGTATGCAGTTATAATATTTTTTTTTAAAGCTGAAGCGGGCCGGCCATGGATATTCCATATTACCGCCTACCACCCTATATCAGCACTGTTGTTGATGTAGAATGTTAGTTATAATATTATCCTGGAATAATAATATTACCTACAATCTACATAATAACATTTTTGCTTTTTAATTTTTTTGTTCGACCAGGTAACACCACCACTCCCCCCTCCTTCAAAAAATATATACCAATGACCAAACAACCCTTGCTCCAAAGACCCTTCTGACCAGGCTGGCTTAGCTTAGTGTTTGTTGTTTGTTTTTTTTTGAAATAACACGCGCACCCTAGGGTATGCCCTGCCCTCCCAAACTGTCTAAAATACCAACACCCTACGGTAGAATCGTCCTTCCTCTGTAAAACCCTCAGTCAAAGGTAGTCAGGTTCTCAGGTATGTATGGTGGCAAGCTCAATATTACGTTTCAAAGAAATGTTTTTGGCACCCGCAAAAAGATTTTAAGCTTGTTTACGTTACGTTTAGGTGGTAAACATGCCTTAAAATGTTTAGACAATTAAAATCTGTCTTTTATCTCAATCAAATTACTGTGGCGCTGGAAGCCGGTAAGTTGCAAACATACATGAGCATGGACCGGCAAGCTAGGGGGTCGCTACCCCGGGTGAATGACATTTTGAAAGCTAGTAGGGGGGTCCAGGGGAGTCCGTACCCCTCTGGTTTTTTAGGGGGGTCGACCCAGGGTAGACCAGTTTAAAATCCAGAGGGGGGGGGGTCAGAGAGAGGGGGTCCGGTTTCCAAACAAAGTCACATTAAATTATTTATTTTACAAAGTTTTTTGGCACTAATATAGAATTTTATATACTAAAATTTATTTATGTATAAAAAGAGTACAAAAGTAGTGTTATTTACTACAAAACCGTGTTTGTGATACTAAATTTTGACCTAAATTCATCCCCAAAATTTGGTTCGAAAGGGAGGAGAAGAGGTCAATTAAGAATTCCTGAGGGGAGTAGGGTGTCAAAATCCAAAAATTTTGGGAGGAAGGGGGGAGGCTAGATTTTTTCTAGGAGGAGGGGTCCGAAATTTTGAGGCTAGGGGGTGGGGGTGGACCATAGGTGGGCAGCCTCCCGGATTTTTTTGGGGGATACCCGATCCCCGAAATTTGGGGGGGGGGGTGTCCCAAAATTTTTTTTGGGCTATACCTCAAACAGACCTGTGCACTGCCCCCACGGGGTTTAAACGGGGGGGGGGCGATTCCAAAATGGGGAGGGGGGAAGCACGGGGGGCAACTTTTTTGAAACGGGGGGGGGGAGCAAGCAGAAAGGAAAGTAAAAAAGAGAGAAAAGGAGAAAAAAAGGGACAAAAAAAGCGAAAATAAGGTAAAAATAGGTTTGAAAAGGCTTAAAATACATTGAAATAGGCTAAAAACTGCAAAAAATTGCGATGATGGCGTCATCATAGGTCAAAAATGGCGTCATATTTTTAGGGTATTTTTTCATTTTTTGGCGGGGGGGCAATAAAACGGCAGGGGGGCAAATCCTCCAAAAAAACGGGGGGGGGAACATTTCCAGACCGTGCACAGGTCTGCCTCAAATACCCCATTTTTAGCGTTTTTAGTACTGGGACCCCTCAAATTTTCGGGGCGTGTCCGGGGTACCCCCAAATTTTAAGGGGGTGTCGGCTATAGTAGGGATTTTTTTTGGGGGGGTAGGTATAACCCCCCAACCCTCCCCTGCCCACCTATGCCTCTATGCTCATGTATGGTTGCAAATCGTAGTTATTTGACTCTTTTATCTTTTAAAACATAAACATTATGAAAGAGAGTTACGTTAATTTTGTAGTAATTGTGACTTTTTGTGACACACTAACGACGATATCTTCTTAATAGATTTTAAGGATGAGAGAGGGTTTACCGAAGTTTTGAGATATTGAAAGGGTTGGGTATGACATGACCCCACTCCAACCTTACCCGTAATACAGAGAGGTTAGAAAAAAAAGATAAACAATGATCCATAACCGGCTCACCTAGCTCTAAAAACTACTAATAAATTTTAAGAATGTTATTTGAATTTTTGAATACTTGTGAAAAATTACTTAAGTGGATTATTTTTGAATATAAACAAAAAATCCAAATAAGTTGGAGTTTTGTTTTACGTATAAATGTTATGTTTTTATTGAAAACAAATATTAAATGACAAAAATTTAAATATTTTTTGTAATTAGAGAACAATATTCTACTATTTTGCTAAAAAAATTGATAACTTATTAATATAAAATAGAATATAATGGACGGTTTTATGAGACATTTTCTAATGTTCTAAAAAATTTAATAAGCGATTCAGCAATAATAATGTTGTTTATATTATGCCAATATTAATAAAAAATTGTCTTTTTGAAATATTATCACAAGCTAAGGCAATGCTCAGGTCTGCATTTTTTAAAAATCAAAACCTTTTTGATTAATTTCTAATCGGAATTAATTTATAGGCGTTATTACTACAGAATAAGTCACACTCAGTAATAAATCAACGTGACTTTTACTCATAGCGGGTACCTTATACTTATTTTTTATTAGATTAAAGGAGTCATATTTAGAATTATTTTATATAATAATTTTGACTCTGTTTTAATAATGGTAACGACAATAATAAATGTTTTAATAATGGTAACGACAATAATAAATAGGCGTTTAAAATCCCTGTTTCAGGCGCGGATTATTTGGGTTCCTACAGCCTCCTGATGCCGTTGGTAAAAAACGAACTCTCCCGCAGTTTGTTCCTCCTCCTTCAGATGGATAAATTGACAATTTTCGCCAGCGTTTTGAGAGTGTGCTTCCTCATGTTCGAGGCACTGCGTACTCATTTAAAATTTCAAGTAAATTTTTAAAGAGTATTATTAAAGTCAAGGTGTGGTATTTCAAGCTTTTTTACCGTTTTTGCACAATAATTTAAACTAATCAAATACCTTCAATTAAATTTTATATAATTATATTACAGCTGGAGATGTACTTGGAACGTCTAATGGAGCTTGTGGTAACTGAAAGCCAGCGCGTGACCTTCGAACAGAAGGAGATGGCTCTGGAGGCGCTGGTTCAGCTCTGGCGCATTCCGGCTCTGGTCACGGAGTTGTACCTCAACTACGACTGCGATCTCTATTGCAAGAACGTATTCGAGGATTTGACCAAACTCCTGTCCAAAAATGCGTTCCCAGTCACAGGTAACGTTTATAGCCTGATTATTTTTAGTCAAGATAGTAGTTTTGGCGATATTGATTTGTTGCTTGTTATCGAAACATGGTTTAATGATAGTATTACTAATAACTCGATAAACAAAGAAGGTAAATATTATGTTTTTCAGAGACATAGAATAAATTAAATTGGTGGAGGGGTATTAATTTTAACTAAACATGAAGTTAATGCTACAGAAGTAAGTTTAGCTGAAAAATAAAACAACGTCGAGGTTATGGTTATTGATTTTTAGCCACAAAAAATTTGAAAATTAGGATTGCTTGTCTTTACCGTAAGTCTCAAACTAGCAGCATTGAAGTTCAACTTATTTTTGATTTATTTATTTCTGCGGACAATTTTTTGGGATCACTTGTTTTGGTAGGAGACTTCAATTTTCCCGGTGTTGAATGGTGCAGAAACTCTATTTTGTCCAATAGCCAAAACGAAAGAGAATGGTTCACCTTTTTTCTTGAGCTAGGTTTATATCAGTTAATAAATCAGCCAACTAGATATAATACTACTTTTGATCTTGTCTTGACTAACGATCCGGAAATTATCACAGAAACTACAATTACGTCTGGATTTTCAACTTCCGACCATAATTCAATTCATTTTAAAATTAAGTACGATTATAACTTTGTTTGCTAAAGAAACCAGAAAGTGAAATGGGTACCTGACTTCTCGCAAGGCGATTACGAGTTGCTGACATTATTTTTAAGGTCAGTTGATTGGGTTGGGATAATCTTTTTTTTATGCTCTACGGTTGAAGAATGTTGGCAGTGTTTTAAAGATATTCTTTTTAGAATTTGGAGACACGTTCCGCTTTAAAAAATTACAAAAACTTTTTTGCATAAGAAAATTCCACAAACAATAACCAGGCTGCAATATAAAAAAAGAATGCGGTGTAAATATAAACATCGTAGAGACAAAACATTAAATAAAAAAAATTTGCAAAGAATACAAACAATTAGTGAAAAGCTAAAACTTAAGTTTAGAAGAAAGAATTTTAAACTCAAATAATTTTTACAAAATTTGTTAACAATAAAATTAAAACTAGAGAAAACATCCAACCATTATTAAAAAAAGACGGTTCTTATATTACTAGTAGTGATAAACAAAAAGCGAAAGTTTTTGCGAAATACTTCAGTTCTGTATTTACTAAAGAAGATGGCAAATTAGCAGATTTTAACGTAGAGAAAATCTGCGTTTTGGAGTCATTTACGGTCAAAAGCGTACTAACTTCAATTAAAAAGCTTTCAAACAAGCTTTCGAGACTCCCGATGGTTTTCCTGCATACTTTTTTAAACGGCTTTTAAAAATCTTCGCTCGCTCATCCATTAGCAATTTTGTTTCAAAAATCATTTAATAATGAAGCATTACCTTTTGACTGGAAAACTACTATCATCATTCCTATTTTTTTAAAAAAAGGACTAAAAACTAATAAAGAAAACTATCGGCCCATATTTTTAACTTCTTTTGCTTGTAAATTAATGGAGCAACTAATTAACAATGAACTTTTAACTTTTAGCCTTCTTCAATAAAGTTTTAATGATTGAACATCGTATCTAAAAAATAAAAAAAAAATGATCGAAGTTATTTATCTTGATTTTGCAAAAGCTTTTGATACGGTTTCTCATCAAAAGCTTTTGCATAAATTAAAATCATATGGGGTTACTGGAAGGTTTTTAAAATGGATAGAATCGTTTTTAATTGGAAGAAATTTAAAAGTAGCTATTAACGAGATGAAATTATCGACCCTTACAGTCAATAGTTCAGTTCCGCAAGGCTCCGTTCCAGGTCCATTTTTGTTTTTGATTTACATAAATGATATCGTCAACTGTCTTCAACATT
The DNA here is from genome assembly GCA_030248175.1 of Microlaimidae sp. YZB2_3. Classification (NCBI taxonomy): domain Eukaryota; kingdom Metazoa; phylum Nematoda; class Chromadorea; order Desmodorida; family Microlaimidae; species Microlaimidae sp. YZB2_3. Next base: position 38,561 of record JASAMX010001843.1, on the reverse strand, counting down.
CGAAAATTAAGCTTCATGCCGATGACGCCAATCCTTATACCCAGACCTGTGCACGGTCTGAAAATGCCCCCACCCCCCGTTTTATTGGAGGATTTGTTCCCCCCCCCCCTCCGTTTTATCGCCCCCCCCCCGCCAAAAAATGAAAAAGTACCCTAAAATTATGACGCCATTTTTGACCTATGATGACGCCACCATCGCAATTTTTTTGCAGTTTTTAGCTTATTTCAATGTATTTTAAGCCATTTCAGACCTATTTTTAACTTATTTTCGCTTTTTTGTCCCTTTTTTCCCTTTTCCTTTCATTTTTCTCTTTTTTTCTCCTTTTTTTCTTTCCCCCCTGCTTGCTTACCCCCCGTTTTATGGCCCCCCCCGTTTCAAAAAAGTTGCCCCCCCCCGTTTAAACCCGGGGGGCAGTGCACAGGTCTGTTATACCTGTTTCTCTCCTGATAAACAAACAGAAAAAATACTCATTTTCGGGAGGACCTAAAAAAATTCAAGTTTGGTCAAAAGACTGGCAGCTTTTACTGGCGTAGAACAAAATAATGTGAAGTGATGCATATTGGTCTTGGAAAAAACAAATTTAATTTTAACTACATTATTTTCGACAAAATTTTTACTAAAAGAAATTTAATTCAGGATCTTGGTATTTATATTTCTAATACAGTAAAGTTTTGAAAGCATTCTGAACTAATGGTTAAAAAAGAAGTTAGTTAGTTAGCAAACAGAGTTTAATATAAACACTATTGTGATTGATCTTTAGGTTTGGCTTCCACTCACATTCTGTCCCTGGACGCTCTTCTGACCGTAGTGGACACCATCGAAAGCAACTGCCACTACAGAATGATGCAAAAAGCCCCAGAGTCTCGCTCACCAACGGTGCAAGGTAAGTGAAAGACCCGGTCGCGAATGGAAGTCCGGGTTATGCGGCGCGAATGAAGTCCGGGGTATTCGGCGCGATTGAAGTATTAAAACATCTTTGATGTAAAATCGTTGATCACAAAAACGAGAAAAAAACTTTCGCAAGTTTAAAAAACAGAAACAGAAATTACTGCATTGTGAAATATGGTACAAATTTTATCAAAAATTGAAGTTTTTTTTTGTTGTTCTGGAAAAAATCGCATATAACAAAAAACAAAGTTTTAAAATAGAATTGTTATTAATTTAGAATAATAATAAATAAACAATTTTTAATCAATGTTATGTCTCGAAAAGTAACATGATATTTTAGCTAAAAAATTACATATTTTTGTAGGCCAACTTTGTATGCTTTTGAATCATAAAATTTTTATTAGGTACAAGCCCATACGTGTACCAATTATCGATTGGACTGATTGAAAAGTAAAATACGCATGTAAAACATTCTTATACCCCAAAATAGATTTGTAGACCTCAATTTTGAAGTTTTTTTTTATTTAAGTCTTCTGTAAAAAGTTATGAGCTCATTTAGACCCAAAAATTGCCTATTTTTGGTATGTACAATTTATGTTGTTAGGAAAAAAATTTTGTTAAGCAACAAAATAAATTAAAAATTATATTTTACATTGCTAAAAGTCTGAAGAATCTAAAAATATCAAAAAAAAATTCGTTGGTCACATGGACCACCAAATACACGGACAATAATTTTTTTATTTGTCTTTAAAAACTAATTTAAGCTTATTTTTGGTAATATCAGTTATTCTAAGCCTAAGCAAAACCTAAAAATCAAGTTAAACTGTATTGTGATGTGACATATTTATTTGATTTTATGTTTTTGACAAATTTTTATTTTTTTCAAATTTAAAATTTAGCCCATTTTTAACTGGTTGTCATACAAAAATGGTAGACACTAGAAAATTTTGAACTATATTCAGAGCCACAAGATTTTGGGCAATCCGAAAAAAATATTTTTAAGTTATTCAAAAGCTAAATATAAATTTTTCTTTAACAGCATAGATTGTACTTACCAAAAATAGGCAGTTTTTGGACTTAAATGGGCTTATAACTTTTTACAGAAGACCTAAATCGTAAAAATAACCTCAAAAATGATGTCTATGTGTCCGATTGGGGGTGTACACGTGTTTTATAAGCGTATTTTACTTTTCGATCGGTCAAACTGATAATTGGTACACGTATGGGACTTGTACCTTTTTATTAATCTTTTAAAGTTATTGATTGTAATTTTTTTTCTGTTTTAAATTGAGAAGATAAATCTTTGCTCTAATAACTTACCAACAAAATTAAGGTGCAAATTATTTTGTATTTTCCGCAATCAGAAAAGTAATTTTTCGAGCCGACAAAAAATTTATTAAGTGATCGGAGATCGGTTTTTTTAAGTCTCAGTCCGAAGGACTCGATCTCGGGACCTTAGTATGAAGAAAGTCGAACGTTCTACCATAGCGCTACCGCGTCGGTCAACCGGTGCCTATAATTTGCAGTATTTATTTATAGACTCGAGTCCGACGTCTCCCCGGTACCAACTCCCGCCGGCCAGCGGCTTCGAAATGGGACGTAAAATGCTGGAGGCGGTCGATTCGGCAAGCAGCTTGGACAAGAAGCCCGGAGAAGCGGCGGAAAATGAAAAGCCGGCCCGAGAGGTCGCGAAGCGCAAAGGGGAGGACTCTTTGGCTTTGGACGCGTTGCAGCTGCCCCAGGTGGGTATAGGAAGGAAAAATTTATAAATCGTATGTTACTGCGGCTGAAAACGCCGCACATTAATTAAAATATTATGCGATTACGACTGATTTTAGCCTTCAGCGACAACCTATTAACTAGAAAACAAATCGCAGTCACGTGTATTTTACAATGCCTGCGGCTCATTTTGCAGCAATGACGACGAAATAGTTCGATGGATGGATTTCGGCCGATACTTAAATTAGAAAACTTCAAAGTTCATTTTCTGATCTAGATTTTTTTTATTAAAGCTAAAAGTGTAAGCGCTGTCGATATTTAGTTGCAACTTTTTGTGTTTGTGGTTTTCATCGTTGTAGTTGGTATTAAATTAATGATTTTTTTGGGGAAACAATGTCTTAGACCTTTGGGTGGGGTGGGGGTCATAGGTGGGCAACCTCCCGGATTTTGCGGGGGTGTTCCAAAATTTTTTTTAAAGGTATACATACCCCAAATACCCCATTTTTAGCGTTTTTAGTACTGGGACCCCTAAATTTTAGGAGGGGTGTCCGGAGTACCCCAAATTTTAGGGAGGGGTGTCGGCAGTTTTCGGGATTTTTTTTGGGGGGTATAACCCTCCCTTTGCCCAACTATGTTAGACATTTAAGTGGGGTGGGCACCTAATCTGTTATCAAAATTATGATACCCACGGCAGTGGCGTGCCCAGGATTTTATTTCGTGGGGGCGGTCTTGGGGGGGTAAATACTAATCCTAAAGAGGGGTCTGGGGGGCAGCAGCCCCCCAGATTAATGGGGTCCGGGGAGCGAGAGCCCCCAGCGGGGTCAAGGGGTAAAGCCAGTGGCGTAGCCAGAATTGCATTTGGGGGGTGGGCGGTCTGGGGGGAGAAAAAGTGCCACAATAGCGCGCGCAGCGCCGCCGCCCGCGCCGCGCAGCGGCGGCAGCCGACTCAAAGCGTCGGCCGTGGGGTCTGGGGGTGTCCCTCCAGCCGACGAGGGCAATTTTTTTTTTAAATATGCACTAAAAACTGCTTGCGTCCCCTGGTGTTTGCGTGAACATACATATAACTTTTGTGTTTTTACCTTATTTCTGCACAATTATGTCCAGTGGCGTGCCCAGGGGGGGGGGGGGGGGGGGGGGGCGGCCGCTCCCCCCGAAATCCGGCGAAGCCGGATTTTTTCATAAGGGGGGACCCTTACGTTTTTTGAATTTTGGGAGAGAAAATTTTTTTTCTTAAATATTAATACAGAAACTTTCCTGATGCCTTCCAAAAGCATATTAATACTCAAAAAACCAAATTTTCCCCGCTTCGCGGGTAGTTTAAATTGACATTTTATCTCAGTTTTTCAATTTCAAATCAATTTTGCCGCTCAATAGTTAAGGCATACATGTTAAATAAAACTACTCTAAACATTATTAACCTTTTATTAACGTTTTAAACACATGTTTTAAATGGATAGGAATTAAAAAAACCTTAAATTTTGTTTTATTTATCATCTAGAATTAAAATTTCTAGTGTATTTTAGCGCCTTAAATTAAAAATTTTCTCCCCCGGGGGACATTCTGCCCCCGGACCCCCCTGACAAAGGGCTCTGCCCCTTGACCCCGCTCGGGGGCTCTCGCCCCCAGACCCCCCATTTTTGGGGGGCTGCCGCTCCCCAGGCCCCCCCTCAGGGTTAGTATGTACCCCCCAGACCGCCCCCCCCCCGAAATGAAATCCTGGGCACGCCACTGATTATGTCTGATCTTCAAAATTATCAGGGGATGAAATTGTATATAACACAACTATCTATTTTCTGATGTCTTTAAATTTTGCAAATGAGTATGGCGTAAGTTATAATAACAAAAAAACATTACTGATGATATCAGTGGCGTGCCCAGGGGGGGGGGGGGGGGGGGGGGGGGGGGCCGCCCCCCCCCGAAATCCGGCGAAGCCGGATTTTTTCGTAAGGGGGGACCCTTACGTTTTTTGAATTTTGGGAGAGAAAATTTTTTTTTCTTAAATATTAATACAGAAACTTTCCTGATGCCTTCCAAAAGCATATTAATAGTCAAAAAAACAAATTTTCCCCGCTTCGCGGGTAGTTTAAATTGACAATTTATCTCAGTTTTTCCATTTCCATCGATTTTGCCGCTCAATGTTTAAGGCATACATGTTAAATAAAACTACTATAAACACTATTAACCTTTTATTAACGTTTTAAACACATGTTTTAAATGGATAGGAATAAAAATAAACTTAAATTTTGTTTTAATTATCATCTGGAATTAAAATTTCTAGTGTATTTTAGCGCCTTAAATTAAAAATTTTCTCCCGCGGGGCATTCTGCCCTCCGGGACCCCCTGAAAAGGGGCTCTTTTGCCCCTTGATCCTGCTGGGGGGCTTTGGCCCCCCAGACCCCCCCGTTGTGGGGGGCTGCCGCCCCCCAACCCCCCCTCAGGGTTAGTATGTACCCCCCAGACCGCCCCCCCCCCCGAAATGAAATCCTGCGCACGCCACTGGATGATATTAATTTTACGGTATATATATAAATCTGACCTTCCCGCGTAGCGGAAAAAAAATTTTTATATTGATTAATTTCTGATTTTAGAATGCACTAAGATTTGTATTAAATTTTTATAACTCAATATTTTAAAAGTTTAAAAAAAATCTATACAAACTGCCACGCTTCACCATGGGGGGAGGTGGAAAGGTGGACAACCCCACAAGTGTAAAAACCGTTGTTAAGGGGTTTAAAACAGCCATTATCAAACCTAAATATCTTATAATATATTATGACTTTTAACATTTATTCAGTATTGCCATTCAATATCTTAAGCAGGCACCTATGTAATGAATGGACAACTCATCGAAATTAAAAAAAAAACTAACAAAATGATTAATGTACACTTTCCGCGAAGCGGGAAAAATTTCAGTTTTTTCGGTATTTTTATGCTTTTGGAACGCATCAGAAATGTTTCTGAATTTATATATAAAGAAAAAAATTTTTCTCCCAAAATTCAATTACGAAAAAATCCGGCTTCGCCGAATTTTGGGGGGGTGGGGAGACCGCCCCTTCCCCCGCCCCCTGGCTACGCGACTGGGTAGAGCCCCTTGTCAGGGGGTTCGGGGGGCAAAATGCCCCCCGGGGGGAAAATTTTTAATTTAATGCGCTAAAATACACTAGAAATTCAGACCTGTGCACGGTCTGAAAATGCCCCCCCCCCCGTTTTATTGGAGGATTTGCCCCCCCGTTTTATTGCCACCCCCCCCCCGCCAAAAAATGAAAAAGTACCCTAAAAATATGACACCATTTTTGACCAATGATGACGCCATCATCGCGAATTTTTGCAGTTTTTAGCCTATTTCAATGTATTTTAAGCCATTTTAGACCTATTTTTACCTTATTTCCGCTTTTTTTGTCCCTTTTTTCCCTTTTCCCTTCTTTTTTTCTCTTTTTTTCTCCTTCTTCTCTTTTCCTCTTTCCCCTCCCTTTGCCCACCCCCCTTTTATCCCCCGTTTCAAAAAAGTTGCCCCCCCCCCCCCCCATTTTGGAATTGCCCCCCCCCCGTTTTAACCCCGCGGGGGCCGTGCACATGTCTGGAAATTTGAATTTCAGATGATACTTATTACAAAATTTAAGGTTTTTTATACCTATACATTTAAAACGTGTGTTTAAAACGTTAATTAAAGGATAATAATGTTTATGGTAGTTTTATTAAACATGTATGCTTTAATTACTGAATCGGATAATCGATTTGAAATCAAAAAAAAACTAAAATAAATTATCAATTTAAACCACCCGCGTAGCTGGGAAATTTTGGTTTTTTGGTTATTAATATGCTTTTGGAAGGCATCAGGAAAGTTTCTGTATTAAAAGAAAAACAAAATTTAAAAAACATAAGGGTCCCCCTTTACGAAAAAATCCGGCTTCGCCGGATTTCGGGGGGGTGGGGAGGCCGCTCCCCCCACCCCCGGGGTACGCCAGTGACCCACGGATCCTTCCGGGTTTTTTTGTGGATGGAGTTTTTTTGATTTCCAAATTTTTACCTTTTTAATAAAAAAAATAATAAAAAACAGTAAAATTTTAAATTTTCGGCCGTAAAAAACGGTAAAATTTGAAAACATGTAATTACGTCGTCTCAAATCTGGCCAAGCTGCTTTTTTCCCAACGTTCAAACCAATAGTTTATAATGAAGTTTTGATTTTTCTAATCTTTTTACCACGACAGAAAGGGTCACAATTAGTATAAAAATAACGTGACTCTGACTCATAATCTTTATATTATTTGTTGTTAAAAGATAAAATGAGTTTTAGTTTCGAGAATTTTATGGCTATTTTGACTCATTGTAACGAGCACATTTTTTTATTATTTTTAGGTCAGACCGAACAGAATGCCGACGTCAAAAAACATTCCTAGTCACGAAGATCTCATCTTAAAAAAGAACAAGAAGAAACTTCTGACTCAAGGAACGGAGCTCTTTAATCAAAGCCCGGGCAAAGGTAATGAGTGTTAAAAGTAATTTAATTTTTAGTTTACTAGGTTACATACAAAACCATTTTTGTGACAATGAAATATTTTCTTGTTTTTGTTTTTCGTGTTAAATTACAGAATTGAAATTTATATTTTTAAATGAAAATAATTTTAGGTATTCAATTCTTGCAAGAGCACGGATTATTGCAAAGTCCCCTGGAAGCGGGCGAAGTGGTCGCCTGGTTGAAGGAAAACCCTCGTTTGGACAAAAAGAAAATAGCGGACTACATTGTTAGCAGAAAGGTAGGTTTTGGTCTTGTAAATTATCAATAATCAAAGATTAATTATCCATTTTAACCTTTTGACATTATTTTAGTGAATTTTTTGGACAACTTTACTCCGATTGTTATTTTATCGAATGCTTTTTTTACGAAAAATTTGATAAAGTGTTTTAAAAAAATGATAAAAAATACATTCTTTTAGCATTCCCACGTGTTGGCTGCGTTCGTGCAGTCTTTTAATTTCGAAGGGGTGCGACTGGACGACGCCTTGCGGATGTTTTTAGAAACATTTCGACTGCCCGGAGAAGCCGCCGAAATTTCAATGGTTATCGAGCATTTCGCCGGTAATTTTTTTTTTTGAGAAGTTACTACGACGTAATAAATTGCAATTACTTTAAAATCGCTTAAGAATGGTCCTAAAACTGTGACACTTTTTATGTTTTAACGCACGAAAACGTTATGAGTTAGAGATACGTTGATTTTATACTGATTATTGTGACTGTTTTTGGACGTAGTAAAGACGATTATGTAATCCCTAGCCTCATTAATTGACAAACTGACGTTCTAGGTTGTAGAATCACTGGTTGATTTTACTTTTTAATTAATAATCATTTTGTGTGTCGTAATTTTGTGAAAAATTTATAAATATTTCATCTTATTAATACTTCTACTTCCCCTTCTCCTTCTATAATTTTTGCTATCATAATTTTTGCTTCTATAAGATGGTGGTAAAAATAAGTTTTTAGAAAAATATGACACGCAAAACATGATTATGTTTATACATGTCAGCTAGGTCATTAAATAATAGATTATCCAGTAAGTTTAAATAATGTGAGAGATAAAATTAAATTTATATAGCTGTATCTGAATTGACTAGGGTGTTGGTAACATAGGTGGGCAGCCTCCCAGATTTTTTTTCCCTGGGGGGGGGGGGGGGGGGGTGGGGGGGTCGGGGGCGCGGGGGGGCGGGCCCGCGGCGGGGGGGGCGGCCCCGGGGGGGGGGGGGGGGGGGGGGGGCGCGGGGGCCGGGGGGGGGGGGGGGCGGGCCCGGGCGGGGCGGCGGGGGGGGGGGGGGGGGGGGGGGTTTTTGGGGAAATTTTTTTTTCTCTCTATTTTTTGTGTTTTTTGGTCTTATTTGTTTTGGGCGCCCTGGCCCGTGTTCCCGTTTTCCCGTGTTTGCGAAATAAAAACCCAAATGGGCGAAGGGGGGGATGCCCCCCGGGGGGTCGGCCGACCCCTCCAAAATTGGGGGGGCGCCCCCGGGGGGGGGGGCCCTTTGGGGGGGGGGGGGTGTCCAAAAAAATTTAGTATAGCTCAAATACCTTATCTTTATCGTTTTTAGTACTGAGACACCCCAAGTTTTAAGAAGGGAGGTGTCCGGGTACCCCCAAATTTTGAAGGGATGTCGGCAGTAATCGGAATTTTTTTTTAGGGGGGCATAACCCTCACTCTCCCCTTCTATGCCCACCTATGGTAAACAAACAAACATCAAACGAAAGTAAATTTTAATTAAAGCGCTTTTAAGAAAAGTTATGGTCTAATATCAACAAAAATTAATAATAAAAATAGAATTAGTTGTGAATATTTGACAGACCTGTGCACGGTCTGGAAATGCCCCCCCGTTTTATTGGAGGATTTGGCCCCCCCCTCCCGTTTTATTTTGCCCCCCCCCGCCAAAAAATGAAAAAGTACGCTAAAATTATGACGCCATTTTTGACCTATGATGACGCCATTATCGCAAATTTTTTGCAGCTTTTAGCGTATTTCAATGTATTTTAAGCCATTTTACACCTATTTTTACCTTATCTTCGCTTTTTTTTGTCCCTTTTTTCTCTTTTCCCTTCTTTTTTCTCTTTTTTCTCCTTTTTTATCTTTTTTTTTCTTTCCCCCTGCTTGCCCCCCCCCCCCCCGTTTTATTGCCCCCTGTTTTAAAAAAGTTGCCCCCGTGCCCCCCACTCCTGTTTTGGAATTACCCCTCTCCCCAATAAAACCCCGGGGCAGTGCACAGGTATGTATTTGATATAAATCAAAAATATTAATCCTTCAAAAAAACTATTACATAATATTAATTTGTTATTATATATAATTATTTTATTTAGACCATTGGCACACCACAAACGAAGAGCCGTTCGCTAACACTGACGCCGCTTTCACTCTAGCTTACGGGGTAATTATGCTGAATGTGGACCAGCACAATCCTAAAGCCAAGGTACTTTGTTTAATAATCTGAGGTTTTTGATAGTTTTTTTATTTAGTGATGTTCATACATGGGCACGGGGAGGGGTTGGGAGGTTAAACCCCCAAATTCTGAAAATAGGGGTTGAACCATACATGGGAAAGTTGATCCGGAGTGGGGGGAGGGGTAAACCCCAAATTGGGGGGGTTAAAATCCGAGAAACGCAAAATACCCATATCGTTTTTTTTCTGGAGTACATTTTACCCATATCGTTATCGATTTTAAAGAAAAAATAGGTAAAAAACGCTAATTTTAGGTCAAAAAGCCCTTTTTATTGCATTTTTGAGCTTTTTACTGTTTAAAACATTCATTTTGACCTCAAACCTTAAGTTTGGAGGCAGGTAGAAGTCATTTTGAAGACATTTTTTCTTCATTTTTCCAAAATTGAAGGGTTTAAACCCCCTTTCTCAGAATTTGGGGGGGGGTTAACCCCCCCCAAACCCCCCGTGCCCATATATGACGTTTAACCCCTCCCCACTCAGAAGTGGGGGGGGGGAGAAAAGGTTAACCTCCCCCAATTTTGGAAAATAGAAAAAAAACGTAGCCATTTAAGTATTTTTTAATTTATGTCTTTCAACGAGTGATTTTTAAAGCTTACATTCATGTTTAGGTACAGCAACAACCAATGACTGTGCACGATTTCAGACGTAACTTGTCCGGCGTGAATGGGGGGCAAGATTTCGACCAAGAAATGCTGGAAGAAATTTACAGCAGTATACGGTACGAAAAAAATAAATATTATAATTACTTTTCCTAAAGTAGAGTTAGATTTTGTAATTGTTATAATTGGCTTTCATTGCAAAAAAAATTAACCCTTCTAATCTCTGAGAATGATTGTGTTAAAAATGTTAAAAATTGTATGTGTACTCCAAAAATTGTGGAGGCTTGCTATTTAGTATTTTCAGTTTAATAAACGTAGAAGGTATTTTTCGTAAGCCACATCTAAATTTTCTGTACACAATTTTGAAAAGTTATACGAAAGTTTTTATGTTTTCAAGTATCATCCAATTGGAGAGAAAAATCAGTTTTTTAACTGTATGATAACTATGTTTTCCAAGTGACTTAATGATTCACCAAAAACATTAATTTTCTTTAACAATAATAATGAGTAATGCACAAGAAATAAAATAAACATATAAACTTAAAAAAAATATTAAGCCGAAATGTGTAAGTGTTATATTATAAACCTTAAAATCAAGCTAAATTTTATTCTTATAAACTTCATTATTTTGTACTTTTAAAGGGCTAAAATTCCAAAAAAAAACATTGCTAACGTATTATTTTTGTCGGAATAGACATTACTTCATGGGAAATTAATGTTTATATGGAGATTTTATTCCGTTGAAAATTTCTTCATGAGCTTTTTGAACTGACCTGTATTTCATTAATAAATTAATAAATTAAATATCATTAAAATTACGTGTTGATGTGTTGGAAGATATATGCTAATGTTGTTGTTGTTGTTGTTGAATGAACGTACCCGCGTGGTGCAAACCAAAAGAAACGTTTCAACCTAAACCACCCGCAAAAAAAACGAGGAAGGCACCTTTATCGAGGGGTCAGGAAAACTCTCGCCCGACTCCTTTCCTTTCTTTCATTTTGACCTCAAAACTTAAGTTTCGAGGCAGTTAGAAGACATTTTAAAGACATTTTCTTTATTTTTCCAAAATTGGAGGGTTAACTTTTCTCCCCCCCCCCCCTTCTGAGTGGGAAGTTAAACCCGTTTTTTCGGAATTTGGGGAGGGGTTAACCCGAACCCCCCCCCGAACCCCCGTGCCCATGTATGCAGTGCAGTATATGTATCACCAAACTACAAAACATTACTCACACCACATCTCTTCACATGCACGTACATAATTCGTGCAAACTCTAAGCCCAAATATCTGGGCGAACCCCGTAGCAGTGGTTGTTGTTGTTGTTGAATAACCTGAAACTTATCTTCCCTATGCAGATTATGCAAAGGGCAGGCGCTAAGACAAGCCAGGAGGGGCGTAGCACCACTGCCACTGCCACTGCCAGGAGGGGCTACCACTGCCGTAGCAGTGGTAGATCTCCTTTGAGAATGGAAGGGGGGATTAGGAAGGCAAGGACTGTGCTAGACTTTGATGGAAAGATTGATTAACGGCAATCAACATTATGCTTCTAATATTGAAAAAATCGCATAATTTTTGCCGATCTTGCTTTTGCCAATTTTCTTTTATGCATTATTTCTTGCGATAATAATATTTTCACATTCAAAATAAGTGTTTTTTAATTAAGTGCTAATACTAAATTATGTAGTTAAAGGTTTACATTTTATTTGTTTTTGATTTTTATTGTAAAATTCTTTTTCAGTGTTTTGTATTATAAATATTTAGAAGTGAAGAAATTGTGATGCCTTCTGAACAAAGCGGTTTGATTCGAGAAAACTATCTCTGGAAAACATTGCTACACCGCGGAGCTACAAAAGTAAAAACTGCTAAATTAATGGAAAACTAAAATGGGCGTGGAAATTATTAAATTACAATGAGTGTGTATAATTAGGACTCGCTGAAAGTCGCACCCAAAGTCAAACTTGATTTTTTTTCTACAAATTCACATCCACCTTTATGTTGTAAAATAAAAAAAATCGTATAAAGCTTTTTAGCAGCGCGCATTGTTGGTACTGGTACTGGTTATACTTTTTGTGATTGATACCTATCTATTTCTGTCGTGATTGGCAGTGGCGTGCCCAGGATTTCATTTCGGGGGGGGGGGGGCGGTCTGGGGGGGGTACATACTAACCCTGAGGGGGGGTCTGGGGGGGCGGCAGCCCTCCCAGTAATGGGGGTCTGGGGCCCAGAGCTCCCCAGCGGGGTCAAGGGGCTGAGCTGAGCCCCTTGTCAGGAGGGTCCGGGGGGGCAGAATGCCCCCTGGGAGAGAAAATTTTTAATTTAAGGTGCTAAAATACACTAGAAATTTTAATTCCAGATGATATTTATTACAAAATTTAAGGTTTTTTTTATTCCTATCCATTTAAAACATGTTTGTGTTTAAAACGTTAATAAAAGGTTAATAATGTTTATAGTAGTTTTATTTAACATGTATGTCGTAACTATTGAGCTGCAAAATTTATTTGAAATTGAAAAACTGAGATAAATTGTCAATTTAAACTACCCGCGAAGCGGGGAAAATTTGGTTTTTTGACAATTTGGTTTGGTTTCCATGGATTCTACCTCTGAAAACCACAATAAGGCCTTTTAAAAAAATTGATTCGTTATTTTTGGGCGAAATTTTATAATAAATTAGGGTAATGTAGGGGGCAACTTTCAGAGGTGTTTTGGGTTCAAAATGATCTCAAGTTTTTTTTTAAATGGCAAAAAAGACTTTTTTTACAAAAATATATAGTAAAAAAATCCTGAAGTCCTTTTTTAATTGTTTATAATAAAAAATGGTAAAAGCCTATATCTAACTATTTCCAAACTTTCGTTTAAAAATAACGAATAATTTTTTTTTAATTTTCGTTTAATTTTTTTTAATTGACGCCGAGAAACTACATTTTGAACCATTCCTTTAAAAGGTGCTTTTAATTGAAAATCCCCGCTGACCTAGTAGCCGAGTGGTTAGTACGTCGAGCTCGGATCCTCGGATCCATGGGTTCGAGTAGCCGCTCGACCATATTTTAAACGCCGAAAAAATTTTTTTTTTAATTTTTATCTTTTTAATTTAAAAAAAATGTTTTATTATTTAAGAAAATTTTTAATTTAAGGCGCTAAAATACACTAGAAATTTTAATTCCACATGATATTTAAAACAAAATTTAAGGTTTTTTTTATTCCTATCCATTTAAAACATGTTTGTGTTTAAAACGTTAATAAAAGGTTAATAATGTTTATAGTAGTTTTATTTAACATGTATGTCGTAACTATTGAGCTGCAAAATTTATTTGAAATTGAAAAACTGAGATAAATTGTCAATTTAAACTACCCGCGAAGCGGGGAAAATTTGGTTTTTTGACTATTAATATGCTTTTGCAAGGCATCACGAAAGTTTCTGTATTAATACTTAAGAAAAAAAATTTTCTCTCCCAAAATTCAAAAAACGTAAGGGTCCCCCCCTTACGAAAAAATCCGGCTTCGCCGGATTTCGGGGGGGGGGGGCGGCGCCCCCCGCCCACCCCCCCCCTGGGCACGCCACTGGTTATTGGCCCAACTTGCTAATTAAAATTTTTTAAAACAATTTTATTTTCGCAAAATTTTGTGTTTGCTTTTTGAATTTAAGGTAAAACTTCACAGTTTTGACCACTTGGACTACAAGTCACATATCATTATAAATATTAATTTTTGGCCCATAAAACTGGGGTGCTATAAAAAGTTAAGAATCTGTGCTATCCAGTGGTTATAAAAACATCACCGAAAAGTTTGTCCAGTTCGCAACAGATGTCCATGGATTCTACCTCTGAAAACCACAATAAGGCCTTTTAAAAAAATTGATTCGTTATTTTTGGGCGAAATTTTATAATAAATTAGGGTAATGTAGGGGGCAACTTTCAGAGGTGTTTTGGGTTCAAAATGATCTCAAGTTTTTTTTTAAATGGCAAAAAAGACTTTTTTTACAAAAATATATAGTAAAAAAATCCTGAAGTCCTTTTTTAATTGTTTATAATAAAAAATGGTAAAAGCCTATATCTAACTATTTCCAAACTTTCGTTTAAAAATAACGAATAATTTTTTTTTTAATTTTCGTTTAATTTTTTTTAATTGACGCCGAGAAACTACATTTTGAACCATTCCTTTAAAAGGTGCTTTTAATTGAAAATCCCAGCTGACCTAGTAGCCGAGTGGTTAGTACGTCGCGCTCGGATCCTCGGATCCATGGGTTCGAGTAGCCGCTCGACCATATTTTTAACGCCGCGAAAAAATTTTTTTTTTTAATTTTTAGCTTTTTAATTTAAAAAAAATGTTTTTTTATTTAATATACGCTAAATAGAAAATGAAAAAATAGAATATTTTTGGTAATAAACTTTATTAATGTTTTGTTTTTTTGACATGTATTTTATTGATGTTATTTGATGATTGTGGACGATAACATTTTTTACAGAAAAAGGAATGTCAAAAATTGAATCAGCAGGTCAAACTACGTATAGTAATTTTAATTCAAAAAGATCTGTCGTCAAAAAAAAAAACTGTGAAGTTCTACCTTAAATTAAAAGATGAAACATATTTAATTGCACGCGGTTGTTGTGATTTTAGTCACTAAATATCGATTTATTTGGGGTTTTTATTTAGGACGGTGATTTTTGTCACTGCCCGAGCGGATTGTACGACCACGATTTGTTCGGTCTGATCTGGGGGCCGACAATAGCTGCGCTGAGCTTCGTGTTCGACAAGTCAGAGGAGGAGAGCATTCTACAGAAGGCCATGTCCGGATTTAGGAAGTGCGCCGCCATATCCGCGCACTACGGTAAATACGGGGGTGGTTTTAAAAAATGCTCCGAGGTCCGAGACATACACGGGCAAGTTGGTGCGGAGTGGGGGGAAGGTTAAAGCCCAAATAAGTAGGGGGGCGGGGGTTAAAATCCGAGAAACGCAAAATACCCATATCGTTTTTCTTCTGGAGTGCATTTTACCCATATTGTTTTTCGATTTCACAGAAAAAATAGGTTAGTTTAGGTTAGGTTGATCAAAAACCAAGATTTTTTTGGTTTTTTAAATAATAATAACATGTTTACGAATCCAAATTTTTTTTAAAATTAGGTCCTGACTAAATTTGATAAAAGTAATAAAATTAGGGGAAAGTTTTTTTTAAAGAATCGCTTGTAATTTCAATCTCAATAGTTTCAATTTTTAATCGCATTTTTAAACGCTACTAAATTTGTTGGTATTAAATTGATCCCTCAAAAAATTTTTCTATAACTTTTTATTAGGTTATAAGTAAACAAAATTAGTAGTGGTAATAATGAGTAATTTTATGTTTTTAGAGTTTGCAAATGTATGCGTTTCAAAAAAAAAACCATAAAAATGTAACAAATTCACCTATGGTTTATAACTTATAAAATAGAGGTAAAATGCAATTACATTATTATTTTAGTTAGACACATTTAATGGTGGTTTTTTTTTTTTTTTGTTTGTTTTTTTTTTTTTTTTTCGTTTTTTTTTTTTTTTTTTTGTTTGTTTTTTTTTTGTTGTGTTGTTGGTTGTTTTTTTTGTGGGGGTTGTTTGTTGTTTTTTGTGTTTTTTTCTTTTGTTTCTCTTGCGCTGTCCTTTTTTTTTTTTTTTTTTGTTTTTGTTTTTTTTTATTGTTTGTTGTTGTTGTTTTTTTTTTTTTGTGTTTTTGGTATTTGTTTTTTGCTTTTTGTTGCTTTTTTTTTGTGTTGTGTTTTGGTTTTTGTGTATTTTTATTTTTTTTTTCTTTTCTGTTATGTGTTCGGTTTTTTGTGTGTATGTGTTGTGTGTGCTATTTTTTCCGAAGGCAAAGTGTGTAAAGGTGAACTAATTTTAAGAGAAAGAAAAAGAAAAAGAAAAAAAAAAAGGATATTCGTGCGTCGAGATATTCGTGGTGTTTTTCTGATGTTATTGGTTGTTTGGATCTAAGTTCGTGTTACCATTTAATGTCCTAATTGCGGCATGTAGACCCTAAATAGTGTTTAGATTCCCTAATTAGCTCTTTGTTTATGCCGTTTTAACCACACTTAAATGCTTAATCGCGCAATTAGAATTTGAAGTTTTGTTTGAGCAATATCCTGTATAATTTGTACAAAAGTAAAGCGTATCGTATTGAAAAATTGGTAACTTAAAGTAAGTATAATTATTGTCAATGGCATCCTAAATTAAAACAATAATTATATTAGTGTAGGTTCATTTTTGTAAAATTAACCTACGATTCTCATCTTGTAAAATTAACCAAAACTGCCATTCTGTTGGCGAGATATCGTCGTAACTTCGGCAAAATGAGCCACTATTTGTATAAAAATGTTGCGACTGTGACTCATTTTGAATTTGAATGAGTCACAATCACGTGTATTTTATAATAAATGTGGCTCATTTTGCCGTAGTAACGACGATATACTCTCATTTCGCACTGACTATAGGCATTTCACGTTGTTTTGAAGGTATAAGCGACGTGTTTTACCACTTAATAATTTCTTAGCGCAAATTATCTAAAAACTACATCATTCCTTTAGCAAGATATGCTTTCTTTTTGCACTGATTACTTGTGTTTTATGTTAGTTTTTGCGGTTTGAAGGTATGAGCGACGTGTTCGACAACTTGATAATTTCCCTGTGCAAATTTTCTACCCTGATGGCGGCGTCCGGAGAGCCGGCGGACCACCTCCCGATTGGATTCGGAGAGAACCAAAAGGCCCATATGGCAGCCAAGGCCATGTTCCAACTGGTGCACAACCACGGGGACATACTCAGGTACATAGAACACAGGGGAGCGGTTCTAGAAAACACGGGCAAGTTGCATAGATGTTTGGAAGGGGGTTCTAGAGAGAAGAGAGTACATACACCCAGTTCGTTGGGAGATGCGCAACCGCGGAGACATATTCATCTATAAACTAACTACACACACAAGGGAGGAATTGTAGAAAACACGGGCAAACTGCATAAATGTTTGAAAAAGGCGCAGGAGCTCTATCTCCCCTTGCGCCGAAATTTTGAACCCCCTTTCTTGGAAAAATTTGAAGTCCCTCCCTTCTCTTTCTAAAACTGGAGAGCGGGTGGAACACCCGCTCTTGAAGCGGAACGCCTATCCCCCTAGTGGATCCGTATGTTTTGTTTAAAAACAGTATTTGAATACATTTGTGGTTCTAACTAACTTATTTTACTCTATGAAAAGCAATATTAGTCCAAAAACTCAATGATTTAAAATAATGTTGTTCGAAAACCGGACCACCTCTTTTCTCCTTTTAAATTTGAAATAGTTGATCTTTGTTCGATCCTTCTATAAAAATAGAGGGTCCGCGACTTTCCTAGAATCCCAAGCCCCCCTCCCTGTTGTTTTTGTTGTTGAATAACCTGAAACTTATCTTCCCTATGCAGATTATGCAAAGGGCAGGCGCTAAGACAAGCCAGGAGGGGCGAAAATGTTTCACCCCTATGGTTAAGACTCTTCCTCCAACATTAATAACGATGTTGGCAACCTTTACCGCTAGAGTGTACCTTTACCTTTACCCCCTCCCTGTAGAAAAAGAATGTCTTCAATGAGGAGGTTGACCCCATCTTCAGTATAACTGGACCACAAATATTTACAGTAAGTTGGTTTGGAGTGGGAAAAGAAGGAGCATAAAACCCCTTCTTAGGTAAAAAACATTATAATTATTATTATAATAGTGGTATGGTTCCCTTAGGGAGCTCCGTGGGCGCAGCCAGAGGGTTCTAGGTGTCTAAACTTGCAGACCTGTGCAAGCCGCCTCCCCGGTAGTTTATCGGGGGGGGCACGGCCAAAACGGGGGGGGGGAGCACGGGGGCAATTTTTTTGAAACGGGGAGGGCAAGCAGGGGGGAAAGAAAAAAAAGAGAAAAAAAGAGGAAAAAAAAGAAAAAAAGAAGGGAAAAGGGAAAAAAGGGACAAAAAAAGCGAAAATAAGGTAAAAATAGGTCTAAAATGGCTTAAAATACATTGAAATAGGCTAAAAACTGCAAAAAAATTCGCGATGATGGCGTCATCATAGGTTTAAAATGACGTCATAATTTTAGGGTACTTTTTCATTTTTTGGCGGGGGAGGGCAATAAAACGGGGGGCATTTCCAGGCCGTGCACACGTCTGAACTTGACCCACCTTTTTCGATCGGTAAGCGCTAAAATTTGGATGTGCAGACAGGCCATTTTTTAAAAATTATTTCATTTTTTAGGGAAGGATGGAAAAATATTTTGGACTGTTTGCTGCAGTTATACAAAGCAAAATTGTTACCGAAATCTCTCACAGAAGTTGAGGACTTTACAGATTCAAAAGGCTGGATATCTATTATCAGAGAACCGAACACAAAGGTTGGTGGTCGGTTTTATTGTATCCACTTAAGCGTGAGAGAAACTCAAAAATCGATCTAACTAAATTTTAATTCACTAAAGTGTTTTTACATTATATTTTACATTTTTACAGTGTTAAAAAAAATTTAATAGGTTACCAACGTAAGCAATATTAGACTTATTTACGAAAAAATAATACAATACAATAAGGAAGGAACGTGAATTTTGGCAGAACTCGGAATGGAATAGAACTGAAAATAAACCGGAGCCGTGTGGTTAAATAAAAACAAAACAAGATACAGGGAAATTAAAAAATCAAAAAAGTGGAAACTTGCTTCGTTAAAACATGTTCCTAAGCCAAAAATACCTTCAAGTTCCTATAATTTTAATTTAGTCATTACAGCCGAGAAAACGAGCTAGAACGTAGGTATTGTAGAGAGATACCTGTGCATTCCCCCTCCGGGGTTTTATTGGGAGGGGGGCGGGCAAGCAGGTTAGAAAGCAAAAAAAGAACAAAAAAAGCAAAATTTAAGTGGAAATAGGTCTAAAATGGCTTAAAATGCATTAAAATAGCTAAAAACTGCAAAAATTTGGCAATGACAGCGTCATAATAGTTCAAAAATGGCGCCATAATTTTTGGGTACTTTTTCATTGTTTTTTTGTGGGGGCAAGCCACTAATATTGCGGGGGGCATGTCTAGACCGTGCACAGGTCTGGTAGAGGGGAGCTTTAAGGGGACTGCCAAAAGTTTAAAATTGCTAAATGATATATACCTAGCTCAAAACTTAAGTTATTACCCCGTGTTTAGGTCCAAGTTTCAATTTTCGCAGCTCCAATTTTCGCAGCTCCAACTTTTCCAAAGGGTCCAAGTTCCCTGTTTAAAGGCTTTAAACACCGAGTTGATTACTTCCGGTGTCGTAGAATAGATCTTCCCCATTACAGATCTTCCCCCCCGAAAGATTTATTCTGGATCACGCCAGAACAGATCTTCCCCCCTCAGAATATTTATTCCCCCCTTGTGTTTAAGCATACAGCAAAAATGTGCATAAAATTTCTAACAAAGAGGGGAAGATTTATTCTGATGTTCACTCTATAATTATAAATCATCTTCACTTATTATAAATCATGTAACAATTATTTGCATAATAAAAACAATATCCATTTTTTTATTTTTCACGTTATTTCGGTTTTTTTTTTATTCAAAAAATTCATAAAATATACTCGAGGTTTCAGATCAAAGAATTGGTGATAAACACTAAAAAATAAATTTTACTCTAATCAAACATTTGAGACGTCCGGAATATTAAAAAGTCTGCACTTTTTAAATTAACACATTTATATTAAAGTATTAAGCAACATATGAAAAAAGTTAGAACTTGAAGGAAATTTTGGCGGCACCAGAAAAAATAAATTTTGCATATTTTCGGAAAAAATCACTTTCTGATTAAAGACAAAAAACTTTTTGCCTAAGCCCAAGCAAAACCTAAAAATCAACTTAAAAAAATTGAAACCTGTATAATGTCGAATTAATTGCTGAATACGAAGAAGGTTTTTTTGTTTTTATATTGAATTTTAAATTAAAAAAAACTAAAAACTTGTGGATACGCATATTCTAAGTTTTATTTCTTCGTGTTTATAAAAAGCAAAAACTAAAGGTAAATAATGAATCAAATATTGATCGGAAAGAAATTAAACTGGTGTCACTTTTTCATGTCTTTTTTTACTATACTTTGTCTTAAAAATTGATAAACTTAAAGGAAAAGCCTTTATTTCGGGATATTAATTTTCTAAAAAAATATTCAGTTTATTTAATTATGGCATATTTTTTACATACTCAAACAAACGAACTAATGCAAATGTATTCTTTTTATCTCCAAAAACCAACTAATAATACTTAATTATTAATGTCAATGCTCAACTGTTTTTTTAATTAATAACAATTAAAGTTAAAGTTTATGAAATAAAATGAAAAACCTTTATGTATACTTAAAAACACGAAGCAGTATTGGTATATAAAATAATTGATTACATATAAACATAATATGAAATAACATGAATACAATTTTATAGAAAATCACTTTGGTTTGGTGGGCCATGAGGTTAGGATCCCTTATGATTTACATGTTACTAATACTAAAATTCACTTAAAATAAAAATACACACCCAAAAAGTCCCAAACTGCAACACATTGGAAAAGTATAATAAAGGGAGAGAACACAGAGAGCCGTTATGGCTACTTATATCATGTGTCTATCAAATTTGAGAAATTCATTTATTTTTATAAAAATACAAAAACAAACTATTTTTTTCTAAATGTAACATTTTAACCTTCTGTGTTAAAAATTATGTTTTTAAAATTTGCCCTAACAAAATTTCGCGTATCATGTTTCAAATTTATGCAAATTTTTGAGGGGAGAAGATTTTTTCTGGTGTTTGAACCAGAATAGATCTTCGGGGGGGAATAACTTTTCTGAGGTGGAAGATCCATTCTGGCGTAAATCAGAATAAATCTTCCGGAAGAAGAAAAATAGAGGGGAAGATCTATTCTGCGACACCGGCACCTAGTACCTTGTCCCTAAAATAGTTAAAGGCTGGTTCATACTTATGTAAAAATGTCCTTTGGACAAAGTCCAAAGGACGTTTTTACATACGTTTATACGCTGTACTTGTCCTTTGGACTTTGTCCAAAGGACGTTTTTACATAAGTATGAACCAGCCTTAAAACTGCCATTTGGTGGGTAGATACGCTTTCAAGAAGAGTTTTGTGTCTGTGTTTTGCTGCGACAAGAGGTTGAAAGTTTTGCGACGTTAGAAAAACAATATTAAAAAACTAATGAATAATATAAATAAAAAAGAATCGATAAAAATCAGCGCTCTTGCGCTCGTGTATAGTATCCCTATTATAATGTTAAGTTTGGTTTGAAAATGCTGAATTGGACACATTTGAATAAAACGAAAGGAACATTAAAATAATCATTGATTAATCAAATCATTTTAATACAATGCTATTGCTATGGTTGAACTAATGTTGCGATGTTAATAATGAATTGCTCAAATTTTACGAAAATAGCTGAAAATTTCTAATGTTTAATTTTTTATGTTTAAAAAAATAGAAGTCTTCTGAACGTGCACAGATCTGCGCTGTTGTCGCAAAACAAAAATAATATAATGTTCACTGTTTTTTTTCTTTATTTTTGAGCTTTAATGTATTAGCTTCAAATTTTGAAGCCACTACTACTGTTTACACTTATTTATTTGGGGTTTTTTATGTAAAAGTGTATGTAGGTTAATTAATTGCCATTGAGCCACCAGGGCAGTGCTAACCTTTGAGCAACACCAGTGCTAACCTTTACCACCTGGTTGCTGGATCTTTTCCTTGATAGAAATGAGTACAGCTTGGCATGGGTAGAAAAAGGTTGTTGTACGTCGGCCAAACGTGGCAGTTTTCCATCTAGCAAACAAGTGGACAAATACAGCTCTATTCTGTATGGAGTTTATACCACTGGCCTTGCAGGCACACATATCCTGCCCATGTACGATGTTAAATAGTAAGATCAATATCAGACGACTTTAAAAATCCTTTAGACGATGACCTCGGAAGAGGTGAACACTGCATGCAGTGAACACTAGCGGTAAAGGTTGCGAACATCGTTATTAATGTTGGACGAAGAGTCTCAACTATGGGGGTTAAAATTTTTCGCCCCTCCTGGCTTGTCTTAGCGCCTGCCCTTTGCATAATCTGCATACGGAAGATAAGTTTCAGGTAATGCAACAACAGCAACAATATTAGGTTAATTCTCCAATACAAAGATGCAGTTATCAAAGATTCGAACAATGACCAATGATTACCAATGACCCCTATTATACGGGTTTTTCCCAAAATATTTACCAAAAAACAGACAAATTATTTTTATGGGGTTTTTAATATGAATTCATTGATCAAATAGTCAGGGGCATCGCTATTTTTAAATTTTTTTTTGAAATATCAATAAAATGTGTTTTGTAAATTATCAGTGACAATCAATCGCTATAAATATGTTTTCAGATGAAATAAATTTTGACATAAATTCATTTAAATGGAATAAATAACTTTGATAAGAAAAAAATTAAGGTAAGAATGTCAGCATATCTGGGCACAAGGAGACCGGGGATTAGTGGTTATACCTCACGGGAGGGTTGTCGGGTATAACCATACATGGGCACGGGGGGGGGCTGGGGGGTTAACCCCCCCAAATTCTGAGAAGGAGGTTTAACCCCCCCCCCCACTCAGAAGTGGGGGGGAAAGTTAACCCGCCCTCCAATTTTAGAAAAATGAAGAAAAAAATGTCTTTAAAATGACTTCTAACTGCCTCCAAACTTAAGTTTTGAGGTCTAAATGAATGTTTTAAGCAATAAAAAGCTCAAAAATGCAATAAAAAGGGCTTTTTGGCCTAAAATTGGCATTTTTTACCTATTTTTCCTTTAAAATCGAAAAACGATATGGGTAAAATGCACTCCAGAAAAAAAAACGATATGGGTATTTTGCGTTTCTCGGATTTTAACCCCCCTCTAATCTGAGGTTTAAACCCCCCAACTCTGGACCAACTTGCTCCTGTATGGGTATAACCCCCTTGGGGGGGGGGGGGGTGGGGGTGTTGGGTGGTTTTTGGGGGGGTGGGGGGTTTTTTGCTTTTTCTCTTTTGTGTTTTTGGTCTTTTGATTTTTGTTTCGCTATTTAGGCTAGTGTTTTACTTTCTCTGTGTTTTTCGTGAATTTTCCGTTGTGGTAGGGAGGGGGGGAGGGGGTGGGCCTTGGGGGGGGGGGGGGGGTAGGTCGGACCGCTCTCGAGCTTCCGGGGGGGGGGCCCCCTGTTTTTTCCGGGGGTGCTTTTGGCTCTGGGGGGGGTGCCCTCTGTCCCCCCAACATCTTCTCCCGTTCCGAGTAAGGGGGGTTATGTTATACCCAACTTTCCGCAAATTGAAAAGACTGCACGTAGTATGAATGTTAGTATAATGTTTGAAAGAGTAGATAAGTTAAAATGTATACTATGTTGCAGGTTTATGGAAACTATCCAATTATAGAATATATAAATTTTTTTAAAGTATCAACTTTCATTTGGACAGGTCGATGTTTTATTTGATGTGTAATTATACACTACAGAAGCGCATTTATTTCCAATGTTTGTTTACTCATGTTTTTTTTTGTTTACTTATGCTTTGAAAAACAGCTTCCTTAAAATAAAAGCTTGGTCAAGTATTATACTGGGTTAAAATTATTTTTACCATGTAGATATGATGTAAGTAAAACGAAATTGGTTGCTTTTGTATTTGGTAAGGTATTAAAAACGGTTTTAAGTGAATATTTTTTCCAAATCAAGGCCTCAATTGTCAATCGTATTTATATAAAACACGTGTTTGTTGTAAATACTAAATCAATTTTAAAAATGCTTCGGTTAGCTTTGGCATCCATTAAGAAAATCTAAAACAGTGTGATCTTTAAATTTGGAACATAATTTAATAAACATATTATGTTCAACAGCAAACATTATTAATTTATTATTATTGCAGACCTGTGCACTGCCCCCCCCCCCCCGGGGTTTAAACGGGGGGGCACGGGGGGCAACTTTTTTGAAACGGGGCGGGGGCAATAAAACGGGGGGAGCAAGCAGGGGGGAAAGAAAAAAAGAGAAAAAAAAGAAAAAAAGAAGGGAAAAGAGAAAAAAGGGACAAAAAAAGCGAAAATAATATAAAAATAGATCTGAAATGGCTTAAAATACATTGGAATAAGCTAAAAACTGCAAAAAATTGCGATGATGGCGTCATTATAGGTCAAAAATGGCGTCATAATTTTAGGGTACTTTTTCATTTTTTGGCGGGGGGGGGGGGCATTTCCAGACCGTGCACAGGTCTGTTATTGGTTTTAAATTTACAGTAAAAGGTGAATTTACTAAAAAATCGTAGTCTTTTATTTATGGACGTTCATGTATCATTCAGGTGTTCGTTTTTTTACCGATTTTTTCTTTAAAATCGAAAAACGATATGGGTAAAATGCATTTCAAAAAAAAAAAAACAATATGGCTATCTTGCGTTTCTCGGATTTTAACCCCCCTCCCCCTAATTTGGGGTTTAACCCCCCACTCCGGACCAACTTGCCCATGTATGTTTTGAAAGGCTTTTTTTTCCTAAGCCTAAGCAAAACCTAAAAATCAAGCTAAACTTTATCATGATATATTTTCATATTTTTCAGCGTGCTTAAAATTATTACTAACGCGCTGACGATAGATATTGGCAAGAATATATAGCAGAAGATAGTGTCGTTCTATACATTATGTTTTTGCATTTTTTTGTCTTGCTCATGTATGGGTTAAACTCCCTTCTCAAAATTTTGAGAGGAGGGGGTTAACCCCCCACCGTGCAAATGTATGCTTTGTTGCGGTTATTTGGTATATATTAAGCCAATACAATACTTTTTTTATTTTATTTTATTATTAAACAATTGAGTTTGAAATATTTCGTACTGATCCGGTCCGGTTCCGGATCTACCTTTGGATCCGGGGCTCGTACTCACCAACATTTCCCGTCCGGATTTTTTAAATTCTAAAAAATAAAACTTGATAAATCTGAATAAATCGAAAACGAATGTATTTTGTCAAATGAAAATATAAAAACTAATAGAACGAAAAAAGTTATGTATAATTTGCACAAAAATATATGTATTTCATGGGTTAAAATGACAAGAGCATCTTAACTCCACCGTATTTTGATTCAAAAATAACCGAACACCAATAACAAAATTTTTTTATTCGGCACAAATGTGCTAAACGCGTCACCGAAATCTAATTTTTTTGTGCAATTTATATAGAACTTTTTTCGCTCTATTAGTTGTCATGTTTATATTTTACAAAATACATCGTTTTCGAATTATTTGAGATTTAACGAATTTTATTTTTTAGGTTTTCGAAAATTCGGACGGCAAATGTTGGTGAGTACCAGCACCGGCTGGATCCAAAATCACGGATCCGGTCGGGTCCTACATTTAACCATAGCCTCTTATGTCAAAAATATAGACTTATGTCATTGTTATATAAAGTTAAGCCCCATACTGCTAGATTTGGTGGACTTATATATTTCTTGTTTTGTTTAACTTATCTTCTTTTTGCACAGCAGAACAGACGTAACAAAAGGTGCCAATATCTCACGTGTCTATTATCATCCGAAACCCTCATACAAGCAGTAGTGTTTATAGATGAACACGGTCACCGAAACTAGAAAGAGGGTCTTTACTCCGGGTAAATGACATTTCAAAATCTAGGAAAGGGGTCCTAAGAGGGAGGGGGTCGACGAATTCCCCCGTGGCTTTCTAGGGGAGGGGTCGACCCGGGTTGAAAAATTTTGAAGCCTAGAGGGGGTCAGGTGGGGTCCAATGTCTGAAGCAAAATATTATTTCACCATTAAAGGTTTAATAATTGTTTTTTTTTATAATATAATACTACACTTTATGGAATAAAAAGCAATATTCTGGTATAAAAAGGGTGTAACAACATGAATTTGTGTTAAAAATTCACGTTTTTTAAAGAAAATTTAGCATAAAAAAATTTTAAGATTTTTTAAAAAGGGGGGGGGGGTCAAATTTTAAATTCTAGAGGGTAGTGAAGGGTAAAAAAATTTGAAATATTGGGGGGAGGGGGCCCTGGATTTTTTTCGAGGGGGCTCGAAATTTTGAGGGGGGCGCTACGGGGGGTGGACGTGGACCCCACCCTGCTCCTCCTCCCTTGTTCATCTATGGTAGTGTTGATATAAGGTTTTGGACGGTCAAATGGGTTTATTCTTCCACAGCCAGGGCAAATTTAGTTTTAAACAAAATAAAATTTTCATTTGACTTGACTGCACTAATATTTTCCAATATCAAACCAGATTTTCATTTCAGTGAACTTTTATTGGTATACGTGATTGGTAAACACATAATGGATAACGATGCAGATATATTCTAAAAATTGGAGATTTTCGTTGTAAACGACATAAAAATTAAAATTATATTATTAGAATTTTCTTAAAATTTGAAGAAAGTATATACCTAGTATTTTTTCTCGTCTGGAGGTTTAAATCAACTTATAAGAACCCTCACGCTGGCATTAAATTTGGAAAACAGGGCTATAAATGATCTTTACCTTATGGTCAACTAAGAAGTTTGAATATGGTAAGCAAATCTGGTGAAAAAACGATATTTCGCGTTGGAATAGGGCCGTATCCCGGTTTTGTGAACCCTTGCATATTAAAAGCGGATTTCGCTCACAATATTCTTCAATACTGCGACAAGAAAGGAAAGGCTGAATTTCCGGGAATGGCCGGGACATTTCTGTTCATGCTCGCCATGTACTTAGATCGAACTCATTTATTGAAGGTTCACTGTATCAAATTGAATCCATTTGGGATAAGTGAAAATTACGTTTTAAAACTTAATAAACAGTTAACATCGTGGCAGGTTTTTGATTTTTGTAGCGCAGTGTTTTATAATACCCCCATCAACTTAATGCCTAGGTGGGATGCCTATCGGATACTGGAGGCATGGGCGTAACCAAGGGGGTTTAGGGGGTCTAGCGTCTAGACCCCCCTTTTCGGTCGCCAAAGGGAAAAATTTGGGGCTAGACCCCTTTTTGAGTCGCCAAGGATAAAAATTTAGGGGTCTAGAACGGCCATTTTTTAAAATTTTCTCGCGCTTCGCTCCACTCAGCGCTCGATTGATTATATAGTCTCCACTTCCAAATTTGTGTTACTTTGTTTTGTAATATTGGTATGACCACGCTGGACCCACCCAATTCTTAATGTTTTAATTGGTCTCCACTTCCAAACTTGTGTTACTTTGTTTTTGTAATCTTAATACCACCACGCTGGACCCCCCTTTAGATTGTTATATAGTGGTATTATAAATTTAAAGGTTAGGAGAAGTAATTTTAAAAACATTTTCTCGCAATTTGCATTGCTCAGCTGTAATTCAATGTACTCATTTTTATGTTTTTAGGTTTTTACTTTTAGGTTTTTAATGTGTTTGAAATCAAAAATTTTAAGGCATCAAATTGTTTGTAAAACAATTTTTCTTTGGTTTATGGACTTATTTTTATTGAATAATAGAAAAAGAATAAAGCATGTGACATAAACAAGGTAATAAACACTCCGCGCGAAGCGCGGAACATTTTTTAGCCCTTTTATAACGTTTAGGATTTGGTTGGACCTCCCTGAACCTCCCCCTTTCGGAAATTTTGTTCAGGGTTGGACCCCCCTTTCCGAAATCCTAGCTACGCCCATGACTGGAGGGTATATATTATATTTATCCGATGTCCGCCCCTAAAATTGAAGGGTGTCCTACAAAAGTTTTGGGGTACCTACTACCTAGCTATAAGGTGTAGGACTATCAGCAGACCTGTGCACTGCCCCGCCCCCCGGGGTTTAAACGGGGGGGGGCAATTCCAAAATGGGGAGGCACGGGGGGCAACTTTTTTGAAACGGCGGGCAATAAAACGGGGTGGGGCAAGCAGGGGGGAAAGAAAAAAAAAGAGAAAAAAGAGGGGAAAAGAGAAAAAAGGGACAAAAAAAGCAAAAATAAGGTAAAAATAGGTCTGAAATGGCTTAAAATACATTGAAATAGGCTAAAAACTGCAAAAAATTGCGATGATGGCGTCATCATAGGTCAAAATGGCGTTATAATTTTAGGGTACTTTTTCATTTTTTGGCGGGGGGGGGGCAAATCTTCCAATAAAACGGGGAGGGAATTTCCAGACCGTGCACAGGTCTGTATCAGCGTCCCAAATTCTGTTCTAAAGTTATGCTCTAAAAGATATTATTTTAAAGAATAGATAATGGATAATATTTTTGCTACAGTGTATTCTTACAATAGTTGGTGCCATATGATGAGCTAGACGATGATTTTAATTTAATGGCTAAGCGTTTAGAATCCAAGGAATACGACATGCAAGGGTCACTGTGGATGATAACTGAAGTTAGACAGAAAAAAGTCAGCTTTCACGCCCACCCGTTGCTTTACAGTCAGCAGCAATTCGTAATGAGCGCTGAACACATTGTGGCGCTGAATACCATCGAACGACGTGTGAATTTGTCAATCGTGGAGCCAATTTGCATCCTTGTCTTTACATTCTGCCTCGTCTCTGCGACCCTGCTTCTGGTTTTGACATCAAGCAACAGCGGATTGACAACAAGAATGTTTTTCCAAAATTTTGCGGTTCCAAAATGTTTTTATTCGTTTTTTCAGACCTTTGTTGGGGAAATTTGCTTTCTGTTGCGCTTTACCGTTCTTCAAGTGCCGAACCTGCGCTGGAAGACAATGACCGGTGTGCGAAAATTGCTTCTTGTGGCGTGGATGTGGATGGCGCTTTTCTTGGCTTGGTTCTACCAGGCACTGGTGAAAACGGATATGCATCCCAAATCACCCAGGCTTCCTTTCAGCAATGAGCTTGAACTCGTTAAACTGCTGCAAACCGGTGGCTATCGCATGGTTCGAATTGGAAATGACGAAATGGGTTCACTGGGCGCCGCTTTGAACCCCGGTAATGATACTGTATTACAACTGTGGAACACAACTCTGATGAAGTATCCGGCAATAACAGTTGAAAATTTGGACGGCCTTATCAGCTACTTAACCACGCCCAACAGGGTCCATTATGTATGGTTAACAAACACGGTGACAGGGAGAGTGTTAACTGGACTAGGGTGCAGGTTCATTGGAATCGTAGACAGGACAGTGGCGCCCCTTCGCCACTCTTGGACTTTCTCAAAAAGTGGAGTTTACAGTGCAGAATTCCTGGAATCCGTCAACTCCGCTGCCCTCATGATACAAAGCAGCGTTTCCAGAGTGGTGAACGCTCATATGCCGCTTAAGAGCGGTTGCGAAACAGTTTGGCGAGAAGCAGCCAAGCCGAAGCGGATTGGCCTGGGATATTTGTACTTTAGAAACGTCTTCCTAATCTATGTAACCGCAACTTTGTTTTCGGTGTTATTTGTCGCTTTGGAAGTGTTTCATTGAATTTTGATAAAAACGACGGATTAAAAAATTTTAAGTGCCGAAATTCCAAACATCTACACCAGAAGGGAAAAGAGAGACCAAACCCTATCCTATTTGAAATGTAGGAGTAGAAGCGTTAAAACTCAGTTTTAAATTGCACAAATTGATGTACACTAACACCAGACCTGTGCACAGTCTGAAAATGCCCCACCCGTTTTATTGGAAGATTCCCCCCCCCGTTCTATTGCCCCCCCGCCAAAAAATGAAAAAGTACCCTAAAAATACGACGCCATTTTTGACCTATGATGACGCCATCATCGCGAATTTTTTGCAGTTTTTAGCCTATTTCAATGTATTTTAAGCCATTTTAAACCTTTTGTCCATTTAAACCATTTAAACCTTTTGTTTAAACCTTTTAGCCATTTTTGTCCCTTTTTTCCCTTTTCGTTTCTTTTTTTCTCTTTTTTTCTCTTTTTTCTTTCCCCCCTGCTTGCCTCCCATTTTATTGCTCCCCTCTCTTTTCAAAAAAGTTGCCCCCCGTGCCCCCCCGTTTTGGAATATACCCCCCCCCCCTCATTTAACCCTGGGGGGCAGTGCACAGGGGCCGGTTGTTCAAAAGTCTAAAGGGGGTCCTTATTTTAAGGGACCCCTTTAAATTTAAGGTAAGTGGGCGGCTCAAAAAAATCGGGTTGCTGAAAGATAAGGGGCGCCCTTAAAATCGCAAGATAAGGTGGCAAAAATAAGGTAACTCGGTAGTTACCTTATCTTTTTAAGGGACCCCTATTTCAGTGTTTTATGCAAATCGCGCAATGACCGAAGTGTTTTATTTCGTAATATTACTAAAAAAAACAAACATTACGAGATAATTCAACAAAATTAAATGTGCTGGCGATTTTTTTTTAATTTCAGGTTTTGTGTTTACAAGAAAAAGATGTAAGTGAAATTGGACGATAATTTTCTTTAATCACTCAATTCGTGCTGGCTAGATTGCCAGCACGGCTCGATAGAATGAACCAAACTCGTTTTTTAGCATTGAAACTTTTAACTTGGAGAGAAAAATTAAGCATATTTATACATTACGATTTTGCAAAAAAAATAATATTTCAAGTATTACTATTGATTAATATGTGTTTTATCTTAAAATCCCCGGATTTTTCTGGCTGGCTAGATTTCCAGCACGGATCGATATAATTAATTAATCAATAGCGTGAATGGAGTGCACCGATTTTTTGCTGTACACATTTGATCAAAATTGCTAAAAACTATAAAAAAAATTAAAATATTTTTTACTATAACAAATCTACGTTAAAACTAAAATATCATTGTTGCATGAATTATTAAGTAAAATTTTAAAATTTGAAAACAATGCGAACAATGATAAAAGGACACAAATAATCTTGTACCGATCTGCGCTACCGATCCGTACCAAAGTAACCGCGGTGAGGCGGAGCCCCCCTTAATTTTTGAAAACGTTAAAAAAAGCAGGGATAAACGTAGATAAAGCTAATACACTGTTTTTGGCCTAATAACCTATTATCTAATGTTTTTAGCAGTAAAAACATGTTTTCTTAGTTAAAAATTACATTAGCACACATTGGCAAAGCCTGGATTTTACAAAAAAAGAATTTAGAGACCTTTCAGACCCCTTGGTTACCCCCGCATTGTAAACCAAAACACATGAGCAGCATCTAGACTTCATGTTTCTTATGGTACCTACCTACTTATATGAAAAAAATTCGAGCCAATGCAATAAGCGGTTGAAAAATTTAGGAGGGGGGGTACATAAATCGGTGACGTGTAAAATCCCCATAAAAGTAGTGTAAAATCCCCATGGCGAAATTCCTCAAAAAGTAGTGCAAATTCCCCATAACAATTAGAAATGCGTTTGCAAACTAAAATGTATTAAAAAAAACAAAGTTTTAATCATTAAAACATTAAAAATGTTTTAATTTTTTCCTAAGCATAAGCAAAGCCCTAAAATCAAGCTAAATTTTATCATGATAAAATTATGTTGTATTTTCCAAGTATCAAAATTTAAAGGAAATATTGCAAACGCATTATATTTATGGGGAATTTACACCACCTTATGGGGATTTTAGCCTATGGGGATGGGGAATTTGTCGATAGGGTTTTTATACGAACACCATAAATCAACCAATATGATTGTTTGTTTTGCTTTCTGTTTAGTACTTATTACTTATAAAAAATATTGTACTAACTTTGAAATAACATTAGCATTAGGCAAGATAAATAGCGAAATATATGTGTGTATACTATAGAAAGTGACCGCTGAGCGAAGCTAAGTGGAAAAATTTTTTGGTTTTTGGGGGTCAATTGGGGTACTAAAATTATTTTATAGTTTGGCGCCGAGCGATTAGCGAGGCGCTAGAAAATTTTAAATTTTTAGCCTGTGAAAATCCCCAAACTTTACTATCTGGCGATCATTTGGGGGGAGGGGGCGGCTGCCCGCCCCCCCCCCTGGTTACGTCCCTGATCTGTTGTGAAAACGGAGCTAAAATACTCTCCAAAAATTATTGCTTTTTGTGCGTCATCTGTTTCTAAGCTACTATTTTCAGTTTGGATTTGAGGGATAGATTCTTTGGATTTAATTTTTTTTGTTTATATACTTTTTTTATGACCAGATAACAGAATTAATATTATAATAAGCATAGTCTATGCATAGTTTAATTCTACTGTTTTCATCATTTCATATTCTCTTTTTCTATTTTTTTTCATCAACAACATCAATTCTGCGACTTAATTGTCGCCAATATGAAGTACAATTCCAACAAGACATCAACAAACATAGCTATCTGATATGACTTTAAAGGCTCAAAAAGAGCGCTTAGTCAGTTTTAAAACTTTTCTTGAATGCATCCAAAAAATCGACAGTTACTTGAGATGGGAGTAGATTGTTCCAAAGTGTAACCACTCTATTTGCAAAAGAAAATTTCCTTGCATTAATTCGGCTGTCATCCATGGTCACTTTAAAGGGATGTCCACGGTTGGGCTGCAGGTTAAACTTAAAACAATCATTGGCTTGCAAATTGTTTAAGCAATGTATAATTTTAAAGCACTCATATAAATCAATTTTGTTTCTTCGGTCCTTTAATCTTTCTAAACCTAGGAAATTCAGTCTTTGTTCATAACCAACAGGTAACAACTTGCATTTATAAAACAAACGTCTAGTGAAATTCTGTTGCACTTTTTCCAAAATGTTTATATCTTTTTGTAAATATGGGTTCCAAACTGCACTAGCATACTCCAGAATTGGTCTAACATAGGACTTATATGCTCTGAGAATATTTTTTCTAGAGTTTGAATTGAATGTTCTAAAAATTAGTGATATCACTCTTGAAGCTTTTTTTGCTGTGATTTCACAGTGTTTAGAGAATTTCATATCATGGGATATATAAACACCTAGGTCACGCACCAATTCTGTAGTTGCAAGTACATTATTACCAAGCTTATATTTACAAATGAACTCCTTGCTATGATTTCGAATATGAAGAACTTCACATTTATGATCTGATAATTGCAATTGCCAGTCTTGTGACCAGCCGTGTATTCTATCTAAATCTTTTTAAAGTCTTAAAGTTTGAATGTGGTAATCTTTAGATGAAGATTTTGCAAACAACTTTATACCATCTGCAAAGAGTCTAATTTGTGAGTACTTAACACAATCAACAATATCATTAATATATATTAAGAATAAAAATGGACCTAAAACAGAACCCTGAGGAACTGAACTTTTTACAGGAATTGATTTGGATACTGAATCATTAATTACAACTTTAATTTTCCGCCCAACTAAAAATTCTTTTATCCATTTTAAAAATTTACCAGAAACACCATATTTTTCTAGCTTATATAACAATTTTTGATGTAACACAGTGTCAAAGGGCTTGGCAAATCCAAATAAATGACATCAATTAGAAGTTTATCTTTTAGTGCCTGCGTCCACTCATTAAAAGTTTCCAGCAGCTGTGTTATTGTAGAACTTTTTGCCTTAAAACCATGTTGAAACCTTGACAAAATGATATGGAAAAAGACAAGAAGTTCTTCTTTGACAAGCTGTTTCATTAGTTTACAAGAAAAAGATGTAAGTGAAATTGGACGATAATTTTCTTTTAGGCTTTTGGTGCCTTTTTTAAACAGTAAGTTTAATAAAGCTATTTTCCAATCAATTGGTAATTCTCCAAAATCAGAAGACATCTGAAAGATTATTGCCAAAGGTTCAGCAATAACTTTAGCCAAGCGTTTTAAAAAGTAAGCTGGAAAACAGTCAGGTGTTCGAGACAATTTGTTTGGGAGCATTTTTAGGGCTTTAAATACCTTTTTTGTGGTAAATACCATGTTGTCCAACTTCCCAATATTTGGTGGATTAAAATTTGGCAAAGTATTATCATTGTCAGTAAAAATAGAAGCAAAATAATTTCCAAAAAGTTCAACCTTAAAATTTCAACTTTTTCAAAATCTTCAGTTACAAATATCCCATTGTCTCTTTTAATTGGTGGGATAGTTTGTTTTGTTTTAATTTTACTATTAACAAATTTATAAAATTTGTTTAAACCCCCCAAATTTAAAATTTTTGTTTCTTTATTAGTGATAAAATCTCTAACTTTATTTTTGTCTACTTTGCAAATTTTTTTGTACTCTGATCTTGATTTTTTATCAATATCACGCTTATGCCAAAGTTTTTTCTTTTGATTTTGTAGTTTTTTTAGGGGGTGTCAAGTTGCACACACTTGGCACACACTTCGAAAATATTGCTATTTTTTTACCTTTTGAGTTGAAAGTAAGCTATAAAAAGTAGAATTGTATGTTATTTTACTTGTTTTTAAAAGATTTATTAAAAATAATCTTTAAAAACTGTACAAAATCATGAGTTTTTATGAACAATAAAGTGTGTGCTGGCTGTGTGCTAAGTGTGTGCTGGCCGAAACCTTGAAATTCTTGCAAATTATAGACTTTAACACAGGGAAAATGCACTAATACATTGAATTAGATGTTATCCTATTAATTATTAACAGGGGTGCAGGAACAAATAATCCAAGGTCCAAATAATCCAAGTAACTGGGTCCAAATAATCCAAGCCTAGGGAAAAATAATCCAAGGTCACTAGGTCCAAATAAGCCAAAGTGGGTCCAAATAATCCAAACAAGAGCGCTGCGAGTTGGATTATTTTTTCGCACTTGAGTTCATATTTTTATTTTATGCAAATTTTAGACTTTTTGATCGCAAGTTCGAGAAATCTCAGTGGCAGTGAATGAAATTCGCTAATTGAAAAGATTTTTCGAAGTTTCTTGAAACTTCTTTAGCAATATAAATATCTTAGTTTTCATACACACACATACACTCTAAACTAGCAATTGTTTTTTTATAATCATGGCTCAAGATTTCGGTCTTGTAGAGCCACTTAAAGTTTTAAGTAAAAAAAAATATCGGTTACTTCACTATCAAAGTCGTCGGTTTCCTGGTATTTTGGAGTTTTCTTTTAAAAGATCGTTAGCAAATGGTGGTGAAAGCTATATTTGTAAACTGTGCTTTCAACTTAAACTGAAAACGCATTTGTCTTCCGAAAGTTCCGATGCTAACAGTAAGAAGTGGAAGGTTATTGACAGATCCCGATTACCCAGCTAATGATCACTTTTGCATTGAAATTCAAAAAAGCAAAGAACAAGCGGTTGCACAACAAGTCATGCGGAAAGGCCAAAAACGAACTCAAGAAGGCATTACCAGGCCTCGCCAGGCATTTAAATTCGTTCGCAACAATGTTCGCCAGCTAAATCCAGAATTGACCGCAGAAGAAGCCGAAGCTGTAGAAAACATCATTCCGAACTGGCGATCTGCCCGCCGTGGTTATCAGAAGCGACATCGAGCCAGCTTTCCGTCAATTACAGATATATTTACCTTTCCTGAAGAGCTAATTTACACCAAACGAGCTGCCCATGCACAAATAAATGAACCAGGATTTGAGGTAAATTATTTTTTTACAATCAGTTCATTTTTAACAAGGTGATGAGGTGACGTATCATGTCAAAACAACCTTTAGCTGCTTTAAAAAATTTAATTTGTCTAATAATATCTCGTCGAAGTTGCGCTCAATTTTTACTAAACTTTTTGAATGTATAAAAATTTACGTTAGCAATACACTGATAAGTATTGAATAAATTTACCTTTTTTTAAATAAATTATATCAGTTTAAGAAGTTGTTCAGTCCACGTTATTTTTGACAAATCATAAATGAAACACAGAAATTTATAAATCCTAAATTTTCACAAAATATACAAAAATTAGTCAACTTTTCGCTAAAAAATTAGCATTTTGTTCTAAAATAAAATTTAATAAATAATTGTTAAATTGAGGTATTTAATTATTAATATTTAATAACGTTTTTGCCTAAAATTTTATATTGTTTTGGACTTTAATAATGATCTAATGCTACAATTCATTGATGTCAGCTATGGGTTTAATTTGCCTATAGAAAAAATTTCAATTTCTCTTGTATGAAAATATTTAGGAACGATTTGTACAGTTACGCCCACGCCAACCCGGCGATCCTCAGATCTTTATTTTTGCTACGGATAGCTCAATCGCACAGCTGCCCGTTCTAATTTTGTCGAAGCAGACGGAAATTTCAAGTTTCCTCCAAGAGAGCCCGTGGTATTTACTCAAGTCTACAGTATTCACGGATTTATTCGCGGCGAATCGTTTCCGTTTCTGTACGCCCTGCTACGAGACAAGTCTGAAGAAACGTACAGAATATTGTTCCAGTGGCTGCGCAACAAAATCGTTCAAGTCCTTGGAAATGAAGGTGCTATTCTCCCTGCTACATGGATTTTTGATTATGAATTAGCAGCTACAAATGCCATCCAAGTAATTCTAACTTCTAGCCTTTTTAGTCATACGGCTGTCATAAAATTTTCATCATATATTTTTTGGTTTCATTTGAAAAAAAATTTTAAAAAAATGAGATGTCTATCTTATAGTTGTCTTTGTGGAAAAGCGTCTTTTAGTAATTTTTATGGTAAATATTAGAGGTGTTCTTACTCTCCAATATCATGCTCTGGCCCTTTTAATCGGAAGGAGCTCTAGAGCTCCGCCCCTCAGGCGTATAAGCGTATTTGAGCTTGAAATACGTTTTTAAGTTGTTCTATTTGTATATTTAGGACCTTTTTATCGTTTTTAATAAGTTTAAAAAAATTTACTTCACAAAAATGTTGATAAAAATTTAAGATTAAAAATTAAAATTAAGAA
This sequence comes from Microlaimidae sp. YZB2_3, assembly GCA_030248175.1. Classification (NCBI taxonomy): domain Eukaryota; kingdom Metazoa; phylum Nematoda; class Chromadorea; order Desmodorida; family Microlaimidae; species Microlaimidae sp. YZB2_3. The sequence continues at coordinate 1,806 of JASAMX010001843.1, read as the reverse complement.
AATTAAAGAGTGATGATTGGTATAATATCATTTTGTCAGAATTTTTTGTAAAATAAAATTTTTCCAAAACTTATTTAAAACAAAAAAATAGTCCTAAAAATATAGATAGAGTAGTTTGAAATGGATTTTAAACTTAAATAAGCTTCAAATTGCTCATTTAAGGGGCGGAGCTCCGGAGCTCCCTGCGCTTTAAATGGCCGGAGCTCTGAAGTATGATATTGGACGGTAGGATCATCACTATTCAATACATAAAACGTTACTAAATAAAAACCCAAACAAAACACACCCAGGATTATATACTGTCTTTAAAAAGCTTATTTTATTTTTAGACATCATCGAGGTCTTCAAAATGTTTTTCCCGCTCATCACCCTTCTCTTGCGGAATTCATTCACATCCTGCGAGAAAAGGAGCACAGTGACGCCATCGACATGCGCAGAGCTGCCACAGATCCGCACTACGTACCAGCACCTCGTCGGCCAGAATACATAGCCCTGGATCGTCAGATCGGTATCGCCAAAAATACTCTTAACCAACACATGCACACTCGCAACGGCCGCATTGAAATCGCTGTGTTAATTAATCATTTAGATCATATGTCCTATTTGTTATATGGGAACAACTAAGATTAAAATAAAATTTAGCAATAGAAAATTCTCCCTAAAGATTTATTTTTAGTTCTAGTGTATACATTTTGATTTATTTCTTAAAGTGTTATTTTTAACTGAATAGGACAATCAGAGTCAATGCCATAATATTTATTTTGGAATTTTGCTACTGTTTTTTAAAGTTGTTCCTAAATTATCAACTGTTGTATGGGATTTTGTATTAAACGCTTGTGTTTATTGTTATTATGCAAATTACATATTGATGTTGTAAGATGAATAAAAATTTGAAAAAAAAATTGCACCAACTTTTCATATATAAACAGTCAAAAAACTTATTAATATAAATACAAAAATATTAATATTTATAACCATAATTTCTTAACACTAAAAAATATTGATTTTTAGTTTTATTCTTTAAATTTAAGCGTTAAAACCAATTAAAATAAGCTAAATATTATTTGGATTATTTGGACCTAGTGAAACCTTTGTTTGGCTTATTTGTTCGCACTTCGCAGGCGCTGACGCGGCGGTTTTGGATTATTTGTTCGCATTTGGGAACAAATAATCCAAGACGCGCTGGATTATTTGGACCTTGGATTATTTGTTCGCACACTCATTAACAGTTTATTTAAATAAATCTTAAAAAACCTTTAAAATAGATGTATTAAACTCATCGGTGTTATTACTGTGAGCTAAGTGTGTGCTGGCGGTATTTTTGGTGTTATTTCGTACGTACAGCAAAAAAAACAGCACGCTATAAAGAAACCGTAATTTTATTCGAAATGATGAGCGATTACTGGAAAAACTAACGTATTCCAACTTACCTTTCGTGTTGCAAAAAAGCAAAAAACGCTAAATTTTTGGTATTTTTATCGAAATGATAAAGTAAATAATTTTTAAATTTGAATAGAAATTATTAAAGCTTAAAAGCAATACAAACAATTAGTCGAAAAGGGGGAATTCATTTTGACGCATACATCAAAACAGTCTAAATTGTGACGCATACATAAAAACCAACGTTAATAAAAAATATATTTAATATTCAAATAAACGAAAAAATAATTCGACGCGAAATCGCCACTTTTTCATTTAGAAGGTTATATTTGTATGTGTAAGAAATAACTATAAATTTGAAAAAGTGGCGATTTTGCGCTTGTCAAAGATTGCTTTGAGATTGTTTCTTCTTGTCAAAGATTGCTT
>JASAMX010001842.1:0-21271 GCA_030248175.1 Microlaimidae sp. YZB2_3 | reverse complement strand
GTTTGGTTGCCAGTGAATTATGTTTTGTTTTGTTTTTTTCAGTGCTTGGACACAAATTAGTTTTCAGCAACTCAAAAAACATAGGGTAGGTACAAAATTTAACTTTATCAGTGTACCATATTTTTGAATGGATTATTTGATGTGAAAATGTATTTGTGTCCAATTTTTTTTTAATTTGATATGTTGAATATTGGTTATGGATATAAAATTTAGCCTTTACATTGCTTAACATGTTTAAAGCATTAGATAGTGTATACCTTTTGTCTTTTGGTGTAAACTACAAATTCATTTTCAAAAAAAAAAAAAACAAACCCGAAAAGTACGCCTATTTGTAGTTCTTTTTTTTCTTTTTTTTTGTGTCTTTTTTTTTTAACTCTATTTTCTTTTTTTTTTTTATATATTGTCTTTTGCGTTTTTGTGTTGGTTTTTTGAGAATGTGGGCGGATATTGTTGTGAGTATATGTGAAGGAGTTATGGCTATTATATAGTTCCTCTCCTTTTATTGAATTAAAATGGCTATATGCCTTATAGTGGAGAGTGTCATTTAAATGGAGAGGCTCATTATAAAGGCCACCTTTTCTGTACTTTTTTTATATAGGAGTTGCACATTTTTCGGTATATTATATATTTTTGTTTGTAGTACCATTTTTTAAAAGATTTTTTTTTCTGAAAATGTTTTTGGACCCATTTTTATGTTCAGAAATGTTTGTACTTTCTTTATAAGTTGGTTTGAAGTAGTTTTGAGTTCGTTTTTACAAAAAAAATTAGCTAGACAATTAGGTCAAAATTTTGCGAGTGTTGAAATTGTGGGGTAAATTTGGTCACCATTTTAAAAAGCTAGTTTTTTGTAAAAATGAGCTTGAAACATAGTTTTTCTTTTTTTAAAACGTCTAGGGTGGCCAACTTAGCCCCTTTCTTAAATAAACTTGAATCTACACAGCATTTCGCTTGTAAAAATGCACCCCGCTTAGCCCCAAGCCGGGGCTAAGTTGGCCACCCCGAAAATTTAAAAAAAAGGGTACATGGAGCACCTGAAAATTGGTGCCCATTTCAGATTCTGTTCGCCACACAAAACTCTAGACATTGCGTAAAAAAAATTTTAATAAAATTTTTTTATTGAAGAGTTATTTTAAAAAACCTCAAAACCCGGCCAACTTAGCCCCACTTTACGGTAGTTCATTTCATCATCTTACTATTATTATTATTATTATTATTATTTTTACTTTAAAAGACTATTTTTAATCATTGGCGCACGGCATCGCGCCAACTATATTAAAACGTAGGTACTTTGTCTGGAGAGCCCTGCACCGCTTACTATATTAAACGTGGCTAATTTTGTATTTAATTCTCTCTTCTTCTTATTATTTTTATTTAAAAAGTATATCTTGGCAAGGAATGATTATAAATATGTCATTGCGCAGCTAACTATAGTTTATTAGGCTATTTTTTTAATTTAATTCAAAAAAAGTGGTAGACTAGCTTGAAAAATGCTCTAAGAATAGAGCAGGAAAAAGGGGCGATTTTTTCCCCTGGCGTATGTTTAGACAGAAAAGATGTGGACTTGTCTGAGATGGACATTATGTGGACTATAGAAAATTTGCATTTGGTTTGGGCAGCTGCTCCTAATAAATTTCTCTACGATAATGATTTGTTTATACATTGATCTATCCCAGCCTGTTGCATTTTTTTAGTTTGATGAACTTCATTGAAAATTATCTCCGCATCTTTGACAAGCGCGAATCGCCACTTTTTCAATTTATAGCTGTTTTATACACATAAATATATCTTTAATTGAAAAGTGGCGATTTCGCGCTTGTCAGATTGCTGTGTATTTTTTTTATTGACATTTCTCACTAAATGCAAAGTATGTGTGGCTGAGATCATGTATAAAATCGCTATCTTATGGTGAAAATTTCTAGTGAGCAGCTGCCCAAACATGCAATTTTCTATAGTAGCATATGTCCATCTCGACTACTCAATCTTTTCTGTCTCTAGACGTACGCCGAGTCGGCCCTTTTCCTGCTCTATACTTGAGCATTTAGATATATATATATATATATATATATATATATATATATATATATATATATATATATATATATATATATATATATATATATATATATATATATTATGCATATATCTAGGTCAAAATTTACTGTCATAAACGCGTTTTTGTAGTGAAAACAGTACTTTTGTACTCTTTTTATACACAAAAAGCCTATTTTGGTGTATAAAATTTTATATTAGTCCTAAAAACCTTAAATCCATGATTTAAAATAACTTTGTTTAGAAACCGGACCCCCTGACCCCCCTCTATAACCCCCTAAAAAGCTAAGGAGGGGTAGGTACGGACCTTCCCTGGACCCCCCTCCTAGCTTTCAAAGGGCCATTTACCCGAAGTGGCCACCCCCTACCTTGCCCGTCTATGCTCATGTAGAGGTTTAATGCATTTTTAGCTATATTTATGTACTAGCTGGTTTTAATTATAACATTTTTTATTCTGTAAACAAAGTTACCAATATTTGTCTTAACTTTTAAGTTATTAACTGGCACCAGAACAATTAGTATTTCGGAAAATAATTGGGTGTTACTATAATTTTAATTAAACCAATTAAATTTATTGGATAGCAGACCTGTGCACTGCCCCCGGGGTTTTATTGGGGGGGGGGCAATTTTAAAATGGGGGGGCACGGCGGCAACTTTTTCGAAACGGAAGGGGGGAAATAAAACGGGGGGCAAGCAGGAGAGAAAGAAAAAAAAGAGAAAAAAAGAGAAAAAATAGAAAAAAGGAGGAAAAAGGGAAAAGGACAAAAAAAGCGAAAATAAGGTAAAAATAGGTCTAAAATGGCTTAAAATACATTGAAATAGCCTAAAAACTGCAAAAAATTCGCGATGATGGCGTCATCATAGATCAAAAATGGCGTCATAATTTTAGGGTACTTTTTTATTTTTTTTGGGGGGGAAGGCAATAAAACGGGGGGCTAAATCCTCCAATAAAACAGGGGGGCATTTCCAGACCGTGCACAGGTCTGTTATTGTCAACATTTTTTTATATTTTAGATGAGTTTGGCGATGAATTAATTTTGGATAGGGAAGACGCTTTGGCTGAAGCTGTTAATATATGCCAAAATCTTTTGCTTCTAACAATTAAAGGTAATCAAACAAAAATTTTGTTTTACTACTAATGATAAAAACTGAATATTAGAAAATGATTTCCATGAGAGTTAAATTGTAAGGGTGAACAAGTAACCACTCGTTCTTTGAGAAAATATCATGTGCAGGGGAATACGTGAACGTGACGCATTTGAATAATAAATTATTTGGTTACAATACCGCTGACGATTTATTTTTCTTAGCTTGCGCGTTTATTTCTTTATTTTTTCATGGCGGAGAGCGGTACCCTTTGAATTTTATCTGAAACCATTCGGCTTTTGTTAGTTTAGATATTTTTTAAATAAAAGTTACACACTATGTTCTTAAAAAACAATGAACGAAATTTCATTCATCCTAAAAGTATTTTACTAAAACAGTGGATGATTATTAAACTTTTGTTAAAGCCATTTGAAACAATAAACAAAATTTTAATGTTTTATTGTGTTATAAAATAATTATAAAAACTATTGCGTTATATTGTTATTATCCAGGATCTATTAAGTACATTTTCATATTATAAAAATATCGTTATTTGATTTTTGTTTTAGGTATTTTTTTACCTTTCTTGTAGCATGAACAATTGTATGTGCTCTACATAAACATAGTCAAACTTTTTGTCCTTAATTTAGACGATAAAAACTTTACACGTTTACCTATTTTGTTCTTGTCTGTTTTTTGTTCACAAAAATGTTTTATAGCTGATTTATCAATGAGCAAATAATAACAGATATTTTTGACCATTTTTTTGACAAGTGTCATTAACAAGATTATGCAAAATCTTATGAGAACAAGTCATAAAAATAGTTACGTATTTTTTGCTTTATTTTTTTGAAAGGTATTGTCTTCAAAAATTTACAGGTTTTTTAAACATATTATTTTCACCAATTGATTACAATTGGTACACATTTGAGGCATGGGCGTAGCCAGGATTTCGGAAAGGGGGTTTCAACCCTGATTAAAATTTCAGAAAGGGGGGTCCAAATCCAAAAACTAAACGTTATAAAAGGATCAAAAAAAATTTTCTGCTCTTCGCGCGGAGTGTTTGTTCCTTGTTTATGTCACATACTTCAATATTTTCCTATTATTCAATAAAAATAAGTCTATAAAACAAAGAAAAAAATTTTTGCAAACAATTTGATACCTTAAAATTTTCGATTTCCAAAATATTAACAACTAAATAAGTACATTGAATTACAGCTGAGCAATTCAAAGTACGAGAAAATGTTTTTAAAATTACTTCTCCTAACGTTTAAATTTTAAATACCATTAAAAATCTAAAGGGGCGGTTCTAGCGATGTCGTTCGTATCAAGATTACAAAACAAAGTAGTATAACACAAATTTGGAAGTGGAGACCAATTAAAACATTTAGAATTGGGTGGTTCCAGCGTGGTCATACCAAAAATATATAATATACCGAAAAATGTGCAACTCCTATATAAAAAAAGTACAGAAAAGGTGGCCTTTATAATGAGCCTCTCCATTTAAATGACACTCTCCACTATAATGGCATAGTAGCCATTTTAATTCGGCGAGTTAAAATGGAGAGGAAGCTATTATAATAGCCATTTATTGACTTAATTTCACTTCATATATACTCACAAGTCTAATACTGTCCGGGCCGCAGGAGTTTTCCCGTGTTGGTTTAATACTGTCCAACACGCAGAAACTCGTGCGGCCCGGACAGTATTAGACTTGTGAGTATATAAGAAATGAAATTAAATCAATAAATGGCTATTATAATGGCTTCTTTTCCATTTCAACTCGCCGAATTAAAATGGCTACTATGCCATTATAGTGGAGAGTGTCATTTAAATGGAGAGGCTCATTATAAAGGCCACCTTTTCTGTACTTTTTTTATATAGGAGTTGCACATTTTTCGGTATATTATATATTTTTGGTCATACCAAGATTACAAAACAAAGTAACACATATTTGAAAGTGGAAATTACATAATTAATTGAGCGCTGAACGGTCCGAAACACGAGACAATTTTTAAAAAATGGCCGTTCTAGACCCCCAAATTTTTATCCTTGGCGACTGGCCGTTCTAGACCCCCAAATTTTTATCCTTGGCGACCCAAAAGGGGGATCTAACCTCAAATTTTTCTTTGCCGACCCAAAAGGGGGATCTACACCCCCTAGATTCCCCCCTGGCTACGCGCATGATTTGAGGTAATACTCCATCGGTAGCGCTGAAGATTTTTTAGCCACAAACAGTCCATTAATGTCAGTTAAGGACGCCGTGCGTGCCATGTCTTCGGTCAACAAACGGCCGCGCCGTCGGAACGCGAAGAAAACCTCCACGTCCGTACCTGAAAACACTCCATCCGCTCCGATTCCCACTCTTACACCGCCAATCAAAACGGAAGAAACTGCCCCGATTGCGAGCGTTGGACCCACCACTCGCCGATCCAGTGTCAAATATTACACTCCCGCAGCTAACTCCGCCAAGCGTTCCAGGCTCGGAAAAGGGTCTCAGAACGCGGCTTCCACGTCCGCGTCAGTCACCCCGGCCGGGGCCACTGTGACCCAAACCTCTTGCGGTAAGAAATAGAGAATTATAATATAATTATGTATGATCGAATCGAACTGAAGTTTTCGGATCAATTAGAGTTTTAAGCACTAAAAATATAAAAACAATAAAAATAGGATTTTTTTTGCAAAATTGAGTGATTTTTAACTATTTTTCTTACAAAACTAAAAACAATATAAGTAAAATGTCTCACTATAGAAAAAAAAAACAATACGGTAAAATGTGGTCGTCGGATCTTAACCTTCCCTCCCAAATCTGGGGGCCTTCGGTTAACCTCCTTATACTCCGCTCCAGACGAACTTGCTCACTGTAGACAAGCAAAAATGTGAGGTAGTGGGTTGCGAAAGAAATTAGTACTGTGCTTTTTAAAATTTTTCAACTAAAAAAAGTTAACTTCTTAGCAGTAGAAACAAATAAAGGACCCCTAAGTTTTGGATATACATTTTAGTCAAAATTTACTATTACCAAGTACAATTTGTTAGTAAAAAACACTATTTTTGTATACTTTGTATACATAAATAGTCTATTTTAGTGTATAAATTTCAAAATTATTGCTTAAAAATTTAAATCAATATGTGACACATACTGCGTATGTGTCCCTTTCGTGAAAACTCAACAAGCGTTAATAAAAGGCGATTATATTTCTATTTTCATTGTCGGGCCCATGGTGTAATGGATATCACGCCAGAGTTGACTTTGGAGGTTACAGGTTCAATTCCTGTATAGGCCAAATTTTTCAATAAATTTGGCTGTCTAAATTTTTCAGCGCCTGGTTATTTTCGCTTCTACTTTGGGTCGTCACAAATTTGGTGGCCGATACACACCTCTGGGTATGTATACCAGTGTACCCCCCGTTATACGGAAGATAGATTGGCTTGTTGGGGCTGGTGGAGGTGTGCGGATTGAATCGAAGAGGCTGAGAGCACCTCTTTTGGTGAGAAGGTGTGAAACATACTGCGTCCCCTTTTATGAAAACTCAAAGTACAAGCGTTAATAAAAGGCTATTATATTTCTAATTTCATTGTCCGGCCCATGGTGTAATGAATAGCACGCCAGAGTTGACTTTGGAGGTTACAGGTTCAATTCCTGTATCAACCAAATTTTTCAATAAATTTGGCTGTCTAAATTTTTCAGCGCCTGGTTATTTTCGCTTCTACTTTGGGTCGTCACTAATAATTTAAAACAAAACAAAGTATATCACTTTGTTTGGAAACCGGATCGCCCTTGCCCCCCCCCTCCTAGATTTTAATTAAAGTGGTTTACTCTGGGTCCAGGGACGTAACTGGGAGGGGGGCGGTTGCTCCCCCCTCCCAAACGGTCGGACGGGAAAAATAATTATCGTGGTTCGGCGGGGGGTGAGGGAGCGGCCGCCCATCATTTCCAAAAAAACTTTTCTGAGTTAAAAAGTTGTGTAGATGCCAATAAAACTAAAACTTTTACTCTAAAAATACAGGAAAACGCCTAAAATTTTAAATTATCACTTATTTTTTTTCCTGCAAATTTTGAGAAAAAAACAAACGAATTTTCAAACTTTTTTTAATGTGTTCATCAAAAACCCATGAAATTTAAAGTAGTTATATAGGTAGAAAAACGTTTGGAGAGCTTTAAAATGTTGTGTTTTTTTTCAAATAGCTTAAGGTCTCTCCGGACAGTTTTTATTGCAAAGCGTTTAGAAGTAAACCAATTGCACTAAAGAGCAAAAATTACTCATTTTTATTTACACACAATTTATTTTTGAATTATTATACTTTTGGTTATTATAATATTTTAAGATATTCAAATGACGAAAATTTGACTAATTGGCGAAAAGCAGACAACAAATCCTGTTTACAATAATGATATTTTTTGAATTTATGTGAAATACATTTTTAAAATTTTAAAAAAATAAAAAAAAACATTATTAAAATCAAAAAAAGTGGCCAAATCTGTTTTATGTGGGAATCGATCTCGGGACCTTTCAAAAATGTGACGAAGAGCTAACCGACTGCGCCATTGCTACCATGGGATGATGAGGAGCTCTAAAAGCGATTTATAAACACACCCTCTAAACTAAATCAATATAACGTACGACGCACGACAGAATTATTTATGCGTTAAAAAATACAAAAGATATTATGGCCTTCCAAAAATTACAAATTTCAATAGAAATATACTATCTGGAGCTTTAAATTTCACCAAATTAAATTAAATCGAAGTTTTAACGAAATTTTGAAAAAATTAACCCCCATTTTTCACGGAAAATTCTTTATTAAACCATAAATACAACTATATTCAGTTTAATTTTTACGTACGTAAAAGAGGGTAACTGTTTTTCTCTATGGGAAGTATTTAAAAAAAAAGTCAGCAGTAAAAATTTTTTAAGGGTTTTAAAAAAATTCATTGCAATTTGATTTTTAATATCAATTATTTCAATTACTTACAATAATATAATGAATGTTCACTTTATAATCGTGATATTTCTGCCTTTTTAACACTCATATAAATTTTTTAGTGAAATATTACTGTATTTCAAGAGATCTCGTATGCCAAAAATCGCGATTTTCCATACTTAAAAAAGCTGTCCGGAGAGACCTTAAGAATTAAGTTTTTTAGAGCCGATTTTTGAAGGTTTTTTTTAAAAAGTGTTTTTTCTTCTTTTTTTGGAAAAAAAGGACCAAAAAAACACTCTTTTTAAATTTTCTCATTCAGTAGGATATATTTATGAAAAAATGGTTAACAGAACCTGAAAAAGCGCCCCAGAAAACCTATAGACCTATTTTGAATCTATATACAATTACAATAGACGTAATGTCTGTGTGTTGTTTGTCTGTGAGTCTGTCTGTCTGTGTGTTCCCTAACTCCTCCCTAACCACCCAACCGATTAAGGTGAATGAGGTATCGTTGGATAGCTTATACCCTAGGGAATGTCGTAAGGGGGTTGCAATTTCGAAACAACTTACATGGACATCTTTATACTGGATAACGCGTTTTTACCAAATGGATTTTGGAACTTAAAAATTTTTTACTCAGAATTGGCTCAAACTTATTGGAAAGTGTAATTAGGCAATGTAAAGCCAGAATATAATGATTTTTGAAAAAATGAACATCGACATCTTTATACTGGACAACGTTTTTTTCATTAACGAAGGGAATTACCTTGCTCACCAACCACAAAAGGGATTGGGCTAAATGAGATATCATTGCAAAGCTCACGGTCCGGAGAATGTCATAAAGAGATTCAAATTTAGAAAAAAATTGCATGGACATTTTTAGCCTGGACAAAACATTTTCACAAAAAGGGAAACCTATGGACTTTAGAAAGTGAAAATTTTTTGTCTTTAAATTGGCTCGAACTTATTGATAAAATTAATTATCCAATGTAAAACTAAAATGTCATGTTTTTGGTAAGATTAACATGGACATCTTAATGCTGGACAACGTTTTTTCACTAAAAAGAGGAACGACCTTCCTCCCAAACCAGCAAAAAAATCGGGCTAAATGAGATATCGTTGCAAAGCTTAGACAGGGGAATGTCATAAAGGGGTTAATATTAAAAAAAATTGCATGGATATCTTTTGGTTGGACAACACATTTTCACAAAAACAGGGCCCTATGAACTTTAAAAGTTGAAAAAAAATTATCTTCATATGGGCTCAAACTTATTGGTAAGAGTAATTCGCCAATGTGAAGCCAGAATATCATGTTTTTGGAAAAATGAACATGACCATTCTCCTTAACCACAAAAAAGATTGGGCTAAATAAGATATTGCAAAGCTTGAATTTTAAGGAATGTCATAAAAGGGTTAAATTTTTCAAAAAATAAATAACAAGGACATCTTTATGCTGGACAACGCATTTTCATTAAAAAGGAGGACCCTTCTCCTCACCTCAACCACAAAAGCTTACAGTCTGGAGAATATCATAAATGGGTTAAAATTTAAAAAAAATAACATGGACATCTTTATATTGGAAAACATATTTTTACCAAAGATTGGGTACCAAAGATTGGATTTATTGGGGGGGGGGCAATTCCAAAACGGGGGGCATGGGAAGGGCAACTTTTTTGAAATGGGGGAGGCAATAAAACGGGGGGGGCAAGCAGGGGAGAAAGAAAAAAAAGAGAAAAAAGAAGGGAAAAGGGGAAAAAAGGACAAAAAAAGCGAAAATAAGGTAAAATTGGTCTAAAATGGCTTAAAATACTTTGAAATAGGCTAAAAACTGGAAAAAAAATTCGCGATGATGGCTTCATCATAGGTCAGAAATGGCGTCATAAATTTAGGGTACTTTTTCATGTTTTGACGGGGGGCAATAACTCCGGGGGGGCAAATCCTCCAATAAAGCGGGGGGTGGCATTTCTAGACCGTGCACAGGTCTGGATAATACGTTATTAGACCAAAAATAGCGTATTACACAGCATTATCTACGTTTATCCCCGTTTTTTAACCTTTTCAAAAATTAGGGAGAGGGGCTCCACCCCCCCCCCTTAATTAGACCTGTGCTCTGCCCCCGGGGGTTTTATTGGGGGACAATTCTAAAACGGGGAGGGGGCACGGCCGCACGGGGGGCAATAAAATGGGGATGGAAGCAGGGGAGAAAAAAGAAAAAAATGGCCAAAAATAAAACTAAGGGTAAAATATGTCTAAAATGGCTTAAAATGCATTGAAATAGGCTAAAAACTGCAAAAATTTCGCGATGATGGCATCATATTAGGTCAGAAATGGCGCCATAATTTTAGGTAAGTTTTAATTTTTTGGTAGGGGGGGCAAATCCTCCAATAAAGTGGGGGGGTATTTCCAGACCCTGCACAAGTTTGCTTGATTGTTGTTGTATCTCGGCCACATATGACAGTTTTTCATCTAGGAAACCAGTGGACAAATACAGCTCTATTGTGTGTGTAGGTTGAACCACTGGCCTTGCAAGAATACCTATGTGCCCATGTACAACGTTAAATAGTAAGGTCAATATCAGGCGCCTTAAAAAATCCTTTAGACAAACACCTCTGAATGGATGAACACTGCATGCAGTGAACACTCTAACGGTAAAGGTTGCCAACATTGTTATTAATGCTGTACTGACCCAATAATGGTTGTAAGTTCCATTATAATAATATAAACCGCGATACTTTACATTTAATGTATTAAGTGATCGGAATAAAGCTATTCAATCAATCAATCAATCAATGTTGGATGAAGAGTGTCAACCATGGGGGTGAAATTTTTTTGCCCCTCCTGGGTTGTCTTAGCGCCTGCCCTTTACATAATCTGCGTAGGGAAGATACGTTTCAGGTAAGGCAACAACAACAACAACAACATGAAACCTTGGGTACGTCCCTGCTGGTGTCGACCCTCTCCTAAAAAACCTGGGGGGAGGGCAACCATAGGTGAGCACGGTCGGGGAAGCTAGGGGGGGTGGTTACCCGGGGTAAATCGAATTTTGAATTCTAGGAGGGGGGTCCCAGGGGGGTCCGGACCCCCCCCCCTAGCTTTTTAGGGGGAGGTCGACCTGGGATGCGAAATTTTGAAATCTAGAGGGTGGTCAGGTGGGGTCCGGTGTCCAAAGCAAAACAGTTTTAAACCATAATAACTTTAATAATTGTTTATTTTATAGGATAATACTACATTTTATTGAATAAAAAGCCATATTCATGTATAAAAAGGGTGTAAAAGCATGAATATGTGATGAAAATTCACGTTTTTGGAAGAAAATTTAGTATAAAAAAGGTACCTAAAATTTTCCCGAGAGGGGAGGTGGGGGGGGGGTAGGACTACAAAATCTAGAGGGGGGTCAGGGGTAAAAAATTCGGAAATTTGGGGAGAGGGGGGCCCCTAGATTTTCGTCTAGGGGGGGCCCCAAAATTTTGAGGCTAGGGGGGGGGGGGTGGACCCCACCCTGCCCGCCCCCCCCTTTCTCACCTATGAGGGCAACCCCTTCTGGGGTCATTTACCTGGGGTAGCTATCCTCTAGCTTTTCGGTTTATTATGAGTTCACGTTCACCTAATTATGGTTTCACGTGGCAAGATTCCTTTTGAGCTATTATAAGCAACTAATCAACAAATATATTACCATATAAATTAATTTTTCTAGGACGTCGGGTAAGAGAGTCAGCACGACAGCGACAAATTAAGCTGGAGAGTCTTCGAGACTATAAAGAAGAGCAAGCCAGACGAAAGAGATCCAAAGAACACTTAGAGAAACAGGAAATAATTGGGGACTTTGGACCTGTGGATCCATGCGTGGTACTAACTAAAGGGGTACGTCATAGGGGCACTTCATAAATTAGCAGATTCATAGTCCTACTTTTTTGGCTATTTTATACAACACATGGCAAAAACCACAGGTAAAGTTACATGTGGAGATTTAGCGCGGTTCAAGTTTTTTAAAATCGCAGTACCAGCTATAGGAAAAGTCAGGAATACATAAGAGTAGGGAATGTCCGACTGTGTGTTAAACTTTTGTTCAAATTGTAGATAGATTATTCCACAGTGTTGATTTTTTATCACGTAGAAATAAAAATTTGCGAACGCAAAACTCCTAGATGAAGTTTTTCAACATACTACACTATCAAACCAGAATTCAAATTAGTAAAAATATTTCGATTTTTTAGACATCTAAAATAATTTATACATCGGATACAACAAAAAACCTAGAATATTTGACAACATTACGTGAAAAAAAGACCTCTTCTGAGTGTTTCTTAGCCACGGATGTTTGCAGCCCGAAGTTTTTTCCAAAATGAAAAATTGTAAACGCAAAATGCGTGCAACAAATTTTTTTTACATAATACTGTGGAATCATACAAATTATTCAAGATATTTGATGTTTTAACATGTAAAACAATTTATACGTTGGATTCAACAAAAGTGGTGATAACGTCACATGAAAAAAAACGTCATCACAAGTTTATACGTGTGAAGTTTTTTTGTTGCAAGAATTTACAGTTCTCCATGTAGAATAATCTACCGTATACGTAGAAAAATTGTCACGTGGGGATTGTTTCAACAAATTGTAGATTATTCCACAACGCGTTGTGGATTTTTTTACATGATAAAAAATTTACACCGTGGAATAATCTACCTATAATTTGAACAACTGTTTAACACACAGTCGGACATTCTCTACTCTTATGCATTCTTGGAAAAGTTAAATACTCTGACGGCACAAATTTCTTACTTATGCTCAAACGATCCTATACCGTTTCTAAAAAGAGAGGAATTTTACTAAAATTATCATTATAAGCTTTATAATGATAATTTTTTAATGTCAGCTTTTCTGCCCTGCCCAACTATGAACATAATCACAATTTATCTCACTGGGTCTTCAACTTATAGTTGTTGGCTGGAGATTTGTTACGGGGAAATTTAAAACATATCAAAGCAAGAAACACAAAGGATAAATTTTTTATTCCGGAAATCATATTGTAAAGCTTTCGACAAATGCGTTTGTTATCTTCCGTACAGTAAAAATTCTAAAACACAAAATTTCGAGATTTTTTACAAATACAATAATAGTTACAAAAAGTCATATAAAACTATCATAAAAATACAAAACATACACAATAACAAACGATGACTAACGAACGAAGATGACAAACGTATTTGTCGAAAGCTTTACAATATGATTTCCGGAATAAAAGTTTTACCCTTTGTGTTTCTTGCTTTTGTGTCGGCTGGTGGCTGTTGTGTTTTGTTCTTGTGTGGTTTCTTAGGGTGTTTTTTCTAACCCGGTTTTAGTAACCAATCGATTTGGATTAGCCCCTTGTGTACTGCTGTTTGTTGTTTTTTTTGTTTCTTTTTAATATATTTACTTCTTGGTGTGGATTTTAGTCACTTTAGTTGGTGTTTTTGAGACTAAAAACAAAAAACAACGTAAATTTCAATAAAACCAGCAGAAGGCATTATTATGCTTGCATATAACACGACATTGTGGATCTACAGGAACGTACCCAGGGTTTCATTTTTGGGGTGAGGAAGGACAGATTTCAGTACAAAAAAATTTGAGGGGGGGGGCTGCGGAGCCTCACCCTCTATTTTTTTTAAAGGGGATAAGTGTAGCTGTTATACTGTTTTTGGCCTTACGTGTTTCTATGTTTTTAGCGGCAAAAACATGTTTTCTTTGTTCAAAATTACAGTATCAGACATTGGCAGAGTCTCGATTTCACAAAAGGATTTAGAGACCTTTTCGACCCCCTGGCTACACCCACACAATAAACCAAAACAGATGAGCAGCATAGCATCTCCATGTTTTTTAGGTACCTATATGAAAAAAATTACCAAACAATTGGTAGGCGGCTGGAAATTTTAGGAGGGGGAAAGGTATATACACAAATCAACCAAATATGGTTTTATAGTCAAATATAGCGAGAAATATGCATATTATGAAACTTGACACCCCCCCCCCCCCCGAAAATTTTTTTTGCTTATAGTTTGGCTCCGAGCGATTAGCGAAGCGCTAAAAATTTTGAAGTTTTAGCTTCTGAAAACCCCCAAATTTTACCATTTGGCAACCATTTAGGGGGGGGGGCGGCCGCCCCCCCGCCCAATTACTTTGTTTATTTGTCACCCCATCCGACCGTTTCGGGGGGCGGGGCGGGCCGGCCCTCCTTGTGGATGTATGATGTATCAAAATCCCACCCCCTTTTTAAAAAGCCAAGAGGGCAGGGAACTCGGGATTTTCTCCTGAGGGACCACTCTACTGGAATTTACAATGCTACTTTGCTTGGGATAAACATTCCCTGGTTTCGCAGACCGTCTTCGTTTGCGTTTAGCCATGTATACAATATTATTAAACGACGTAATCCATTGGAATTGAAAATCTAATATACCTATTAACAAGAATATATAACACAAGAGAATGTCCGACTGTACACTAAACTTTTGACCAAAATTTTGCGGAAAAAGTCGCACTTTTAAATTCGTGTGCGATTTTTCTCGCAAAAATCCGCCATTTTCTGCTAGTTTTCCTGCGCTGCGATTTTTAACACAGTGTTAGTCTTCTCGCAGTGGGGACTGCGACTTCTTTTGCACCCTATGCTGTTTTATTCACACTGCGATTATTTTAGCACTGCGAGTCTAACTGCACAACAAAAAAATACAGACGCTGGTAATCATTTTCAATGGAGTAAAACACTTCGAAACTTGTTTTATTTAATTTTAAAACGTTGGAGAGTTACTTTATTTCATTAAAACTAAAAAGTTTTAACATTTTAAGGTAAAAAAACGACTTTTACTCATTTAAACACAAAATTTTCGCTCCACATTGTTTTTATTTTTTTTTGTTGTGCAGCCAGACTCGCAGTGCGAAAATAATCGCAGTGCAAATAAAGCAGTATAGAGTGCGAAAGAAGTCGCAGTCCCCACTGCAAGAAAACTAACACTGTGTTAAAAATCGCAGTGCGGGAAAACTAGCCAAAAATGGCGGATTTTTGCAAGAAAAGTCGCACATGAGTTTTGTTTGAAAGTGCGACTTTTTTCGCAAAATTTTGGTCAAAAATTTAGTGTACAGTCGGACATTCTCTTGTATTATATATTTTTTTTTTTTTTTTTGGTCTCTCTGTCGAGTGTGTCGGACGTCGTCCTTTCGTCTTCAATATCTTTTCCCCCTATTTCTTTCTTGCTACCCCCTTGATTTTTTAAAAAAGGGGAGAAAAGTATAGATGAAAAATTGTCGGACGGTTGGTTGCCTAAATTTTTATTTTTTTAGTGGAAGTTTTTATCATGTTTTTAAATTTTTTTTCTTGTCATATTTTTTTTTCCTAAAAATTGCCTTTCAATTCTTATTAAGGTTAAGTATTCATGCATAAGCAGACCTGTGCACGGTCTGGAAATGCCCCCTCCCCGTTTTATTAGAGGATCCCCCAGTTTTATTGCCCTCCTGCTCCAAAAATAAAAAAGTACCCAAAAAATTATGACGCTATTTTTGACGTATTATGACGCCATCATCGTGAAATTTTTAGGCGTTTTTAGACCGTTTAAAACCCGGCGGGTGCACAGGTCTGCATGAGCATAAGGGGGAAGAGTAAGGTGGGGTCCACCCCTTCCCTAGCCTCCAAATTTCGGGCCCCCTAAAAAAATCTAGGCTCCTCCCTCCCACTAAAATTTTTAAATTTTACCACCCAACCCCTTCTGGAATTCAAAATCGACCCCCTCCCACCTTCCGAGCCAAATTTTAGGTATAAATTTGGGTCAACATATACCGTCACAAACACAGTTTAATAGTAAAAAACAGGACTTTTGTACTGTTTTTATACATAAATAGCCTATTTTAGTATATAAAATAATATATTAGTGCTAAAAAACTTAAATAATTTAATGTAATTTTATTTGAAAACCGGATCCCCTTTAACCATACATGGGCACGGGGAAATTAACCCCCCTCCAAATTCTGAGATGGGGGGTTTGAGGCCCCCCTCTCTCTACTCAGAACTGGAGGGGGAAAAAGATTACCCCTCAATTTTCTAAAATTGAAGAAAAAATGTCTCTAAAATGACTTCTAACTGCCTCCAAACTTAAGTTTTGAGGTAAACATGAATGTTTTAAGCCATAAAAAGCTCAAAAATGCAATGAAAAGGGCTTTTTGACTTAACATTAGGGTTTTTTACCTATTTTTCCTTTAAAATCGAAAAACGATATGGGTAAAAATGCACTCCAGAAAAAAAAATTATATGGGAAAAATGCGTTTCTCGAATTTTTTTAAACCCACTCCCCCACTCGACCAACTTGCCCATGTATGTCTCTCTCTAACCCCCTCTGGATTTCAAACTGGTCTACCCCCTAAAAAGCTAGAGGGTTAGGGACCCCCTGGATTCCCCTCAGCTTTCAAAGGGCCATTTACCAGAAGTAACAACCCCCCATAAATGTTTTTTGAGGGGTACAGAGGGGTCCACACACCTCCCCTAGAGACAAAATTTCGGACCCCCCCTGGGAAAAATTCAGGGACCTTCCCCCAAAGCCCACGATTTTTGTAAACTCTCTCCCCCCTAGCGTAAACCCTACCCTGTAAACCCCCTCCCCCATCCCGACCAATTTACAAGTATACTTTTTTATTTACTGTCAAAAACACGGTTTTTAGTATATAAAAAACAGTGCTGAAATATACTTTTTAAGCCTTATATACTTTAATACAAAATTCCATATTAGATCTAAAAACGCTTAAATTACTGATTAAAAAACTTTGTTAAAAAATGGGACCCCCCTAAATTTAAAATCTGGCACCCCGGGTCGACCCCCCTAGAACCCTAGAAAGTCAGGGGGGTCTGGATCCCCCTGGACCACCCTACCTAAAAATTTTGGCCTTCCACCCGGGGCCCTAGCGACCCTGACCAAAAACATCTATCCCCCAGCTTGTCGGTTCATGCTCATTTATGAAAGTAACTTACTTATATTCAGCCAACCCTAATTTTGGCCACCGCAGCGCCTATTATTTTTGCCAGGCGGAAAGGTATGAAAGGTACTGGATGTGGATAGAGAGAATACATAAGGATCAATCTATCCATACTATTTCATTTCATAATTTTGCGAATGGAAAAAATAATATCCGGTGGCCGAAATTAAGGCTGGCCAAATTAGAGACAGTGACAGTTATTTTACTGCCCATTATACGATTATGCATCTTTTTAACGCATAATATTAATTTTATGAAACATTTGAAATTTTTATGAATACTTATTTCAAGATGTATATAGGTTTATTTATTATATACAGGTTCTGAGAAAATGTAACCGACGAATACGAGAAACGGGAGAAAATCCTCGTGCTGTGTATTACGAAACTATTGGAAACTTGGCCCACGACTTTCCACAACTAACAGAGAGTGAAATCGAAGAAACTCTGAGGATAATACGGCCCTTTGACAAAGTAAGCTAAAGATCTTGACCACTAACAATCATTTCTATGAAATAAGATATTTTTCAGCAAATAAAACTTTTAATCACAAATGTTTTTTGCATTTTCAATTTTTTTGGTCAGTTCGAAAACCATTAAACTTTGTAATCAAATTTTTTTGCAAAAATCTTTTAATGCATTTGTTTTATCAAGTTTGTTTAACGAATACAATAAAAACCAAGTTTTTTAGACGCAAGTTAGCACTAGTAAATTACTTTTACTGAAAACAAAGAATTTTTAAAAATAATTAAATATATGAACATTTTTATAAATATGAACCTTTTTTTAATTTTAGTTCAAGAGATTTATTATGTTTATTTTTGTATCCATGTAAATACATTGTTACACGAATTAGCTTTAAGGTGCATTTTTTAACAAACGTAAATAATACCTTTTTTATGACTTCTGTCAATTGTCATTATTTTTTACAAAAGAAATTACAAAATACAGAAATCAATGCCTGCTTTTTTAATTGAAGATCAGAAGAGGTATGCAAAGGAATCGCAAAAAATGTCTGGATCACTTGGAAGAAACTCTTCTTCTGGAAGGTGATTCTTATGAAATAGACGATGAAGAATCTGAATACCAGCGAGATTCCGAATATCCAGATGAGCATGAAAGAGAATTCAAATCTTATAGTTTCACCACATAATCTTGTGAAACAGAAAGGTCGCGGAAAGCGAATTTTAAAGATTAGAAAACATTATATATTTTTTTCTATTTCTATCAGGTTTTTTCTTGTTTGTACGTAAAAATAATGCCATTTTTATTTTTAATAGTTTTTGTAGTCCTAAATGTGATTTTGGCACTAGGTAATAAATTCAAAAGTTGGGGAATGAAATGTTTTTGTCCAATGTTATAATAATAATTATTATTTGAGTTTTAGTTTTTGGATCAGAAAATAATTTTAAACCATTTTCATATTTAAAAATTAATCCGCATGGGCTAGCCGCAAAAATTTGTCGGTTGGTAGCATTAAGCAATCAGTTATTAGCGTCAATAATAAAATTCTATTCATTTTTAGTTTTAGAAGAAAACTTCATTTTATATACTTAGCAGTTATATTTTACTAAGCTGGCAGATTAAACTTGTTTAAAAATAACCTTTTAATGTGTTTAATTTCGTCTATTAGTCACATCTAGACAGTAATTGCGATTCCGTTTTGTGTCTTTCTAGTCTTCAGCAGTATAGAAATTATAAAACATATTAAATTTACATTTTTTTGTTTATAGAAAACAAAAAAAATCTGCATGCCAGCGTTATACAATGCACCAGCATTTGTCAGCATTTGTGTTTTTTTAACTTTAAATAAAACATATAATTTTACAATATTTTTATTTCTTATAATTCCAACAAAATAAGATTTTTATGAAAATATATTTTACTATAATAACTAAAACTAAAAATACAGGGGGACCGAATTGATATGTACAATTGGCATTAATATTTACAAGAAACAAAAATTAAATTATTTCTTGTTAGCTACAAAAGTAATTGAGATTACAATACTCAATGTTTTTTGAAATATAAATCTTAAAGTTTATTAAGAATTAATTTTTTACTTATTTTTTCCTTTAAAATCTAAAATACGATAATAAGTAAAAAAAGGAAAAAGAATGTGTCTCTCGGGTTCCAATCACTTTTTCTCTAAGTCTGTTTGTAATCTCCCCATTCTGGACCAACTTGCTTTTTGTGTAATTCAAAACTCCTTTTTTGCTATGAGAAAATCAATAACAATGGTCCAAATCAAAGATGTCTTGAATTATAAGCTAGGTAGTTCTATTCAGTCATCTTAGCAAAAAATTTGTTTTGACATTAGTCACTGAAACATTTTGACTAAATATGTTTTTCATTCTAAGGCTCGGAGAGGCTTAAATCGGAATCGCAAAAAGTGTCTAGATGATGTCCATGTGTCGCCAACAGCAGACATTGATTACTACTACAGCGACGATGGAGTGGTTTGGTTGGAGGAAGGGGACGAGGAGGAAATGAGCGAATATTTGGACGTCGTGAATAACTCTAAAATCCTGAACGCGAAGTTTTAAACCACCCTTATAATCCACCAATCAAAAAATCGAAATATTCTCACAGTTCAGAAAGGCAGCAACAGGGCGATTTTGTAGTTGAAAACGAATGGGAAGAAGATACTGATGAGCCCGTGTTGGACTCTACGGTCCACAAGAGACAAAACTCCTTAAGTTTGAAACCTTCCAGAAGGCAGGAAACTAGAGATATAGGCACTCTAAAGATATTACGAGAAAAAACATCCGCTGGCAACCGGGAGAAGGAAGTTATTTAAAGACAGTCTATGTTTTCCAGGGTTTTTTGTCAGTAACAAAATCTTCCTAGTGCTTAAGTGGTTAGTATCAAAGTTAAAAAAATGTGTCCTTGTTTTGCAAAAAAATAGTTAACTCATAGGTGTTTTTGGTCGGCTCCGATGGGGGCGGGTCCACCCCAGGGTGGAAGGCCAAAATTTTTTAGGGGGGTACGGACCCCCCTGGCTTTTTAGTGGGGGGGAGCCGACCCCGGGTGCGAGATTTTCAAATTAGAGGGGGTCAGCGAGGTCCAATTTTTTAACAAAATTTTTTTAACTCAAAAATTTAAGTGTTTTTAGGTCTAATATTGAATGTTATGTACTAAAACAGCTTATTTAAGCCTAAAAAGTGTATTTAAACACTGTTTTTAACTAAAATCGTGTTTTTGACAGTAAATAAGATCATATCTGTCCTGATTGGTCGGGCTAGGGGGGGGGTCGGGGGGGCATCCTTGCTAGGGGGGGGGGTCAGGGCGGGCCGCTCTCGAGCTTTGGGGGGCTGAATTTTTTCTAGGTGGGATCCAAAATTTTGGCTCTAGGGGGGGGGGGGTGCACCCATCTCTCCTCCCCCCCAAAAAAACACCTATGAGTTAATTGCTATGATGTATTTGCCATCCCCTTAAGCGATATAAATCATTTTTATCCCAATAAAAACCAAACAATTTCCGTTATGTTGCGATAATCGTCATATTTTTAGGCGTAACTATTATTAAACTTAGAGTCAAGTCGTCATTTTTGTCATTAGCTGTATGAAAGGTTTTTCACGAGTTGAAGATTTTTGCAAATTAAAACAAGGTTTCTGGATATACAATTTATTACTTTGTGTATGACGAAAAAAACCTTCCGATGGTCGAGTTTAAGGGTTTCCAAAATTACAAAATTAAGCGTTTTATTATTTCGTAAAATGATCTGTTTAATGTGGAAATTTATTTTGTCCATGGTTAATTTGAAATCAAATAATTCGGTTAAATAATAATTCGGAACTCATCCGTATTCTATAATATAGTCTTAATAAATCCTGCTAAAATGAGTGGCGTTTTTAACAATTCTACATAATTCACTAATCCAAATTTTTACTATTTAAAGTATAGTGTTTTTAGCAATAAAATATTTAAAAGTGCAATAAATGTTTTTTTTTGATTTAAAACTAAAAATTAGTGTTTTTTTAACCTATTTTCCTTTCAAAATTAAAAAAAAACGATGCATTATATGACTACAATATGCACTTCAAAAAATGTGGTTAAGAAAAATGCCTTTTTCGGCTTTTAAAATCTCTCCCTTAAATCGGGGTTTCAACCCCACACTCGAGACCAACTTGTTCATGTTTGATATACATTACAGTATACGTTTTCAGATTTATATTACTACGTAATGTACCGTACCGCGCACATAATTTTTTTTGTTGAAGAA
>JASAMX010001840.1:0-27269 GCA_030248175.1 Microlaimidae sp. YZB2_3 | reverse complement strand
GCCCCAAGATCAATAAAACTCCTTATTTTGCAGTCAATTTCACTAGTGCATTTTGCCAAAACTTTCTAACTTCAAAGTTGTGCCCTGGATTTTTTGGATTCATTTCATGAAGAATTAAAAAAATAACGTCAGTGATTATTCTTTTAAAGTATTTCGATTAACCCGAAAATGTGGAGATAATCTTAAAACAACTTTTAACTATATCAGCTTGAAGTTGCTTATTTATAAAGATGGAGAATTGTTATTTTCAATAAAAGGGGGTAACAAAAGGGGTTCATATTTTGTTTGAAGTCGACGCTTATCTAGTCAGTTCTTAACTATAAAAGTGAAAATGTTTTTGCTCCCTTCTGATTTGTGTTGTCTTTCCCTTCATATAATCTATATCATGGAAGAAAAGTTTGAGTTAAAGCAATAACACCCATAAGGCTTACCTGATCTATACCCGGCTTTTCTGGGTGATAGAGGGTTCTCCGTTCCACGTGTTCCGGCACCAGGGGGAACATATTTGGGACTTGATCCAGACTCCTCAGGGCGTACAGAGCCACGTTCTCGGAGTCCAGCTCCTGGTGCTTTTGGTGTTTCTGAGTACTGGAGGGCTCCGATGGGACAAATGAGACGTCCCCGACGGTTACCATTCCTGGCTTGTAGTAGGGACCGCGAAGGTTGTGCGCTTTGCAGATGTCCGCGAGGATTTTGCTTGGCTTTTTGATGTCGCGCCAGGCGTTGTAACCGGTCCTGCAGGCAGAAAGTTTTGTTTTCATTGTTTAACACCACTAACACTTTTAAATTGTATTTCAGGCAAATAAGCCATGTGTTCCGTTGTGTATGTAGTTTAACTTTTAATTTATATTTGCTCTATGCATCTTTCTCAATTTGCAAAACAATTTATAATCTACGTATATATCAAGTTTTTAATAAATCAGGGCCCTAGTTTAGATATTGCAAATCATTATGTGTTATAAAGTTGTGTTTTTTAGTATGCATCATTTTTACACACAAACAATAACAAAAACTTGTAATATTGACTAACAAGGTTAAAAATGTAACAAAATTGACCAGTTTATTCTCTGCTGTACTTGTTTTGGATGTTAATCTCATTTTTTTAAGATTTTAACGTTTTAAAATTTGCTAATTAAAGACCACAGATGTCACATTTATCTGGTAAATCGACACTTAGATTTTAATGACTAGCATACTTTAGAGTTTGACCAGTAGGTTCAATGTTATGTCAGATTCAATCAGTACATTTATAATCATACTTGTCATATCTGATTGGCAAGCCGATGGTCGCTCGATGGCGGCTAAGGTAGCGCTGTTCGAAATCAATCTTGGTTTCGCCCAGCAGATCGTCGGCGGTCAAGCGATCCCAATCCCAGACCTGAATCGTCAGTTCTGTTTCTGCCGGAATAGTCGCTTCAAACTCGAACATTCTGTAAAAAAATCCACGAAATTTAAAAATGGTAATTTAATGAAAAAATTTCATTGACGATAAAGTGTGTTGATTGTCTCTAAAATTAATGTTTAACTTGGTTACCCCTCATTGAGCTTATTAAAAAATTGACAATAATGACGATTTATTATTGATATTTTTCTCAGCGAGCCAACAATGTATATAACTAAAGAGTACTGTATAAGCAAAAGTTAAAACTAGCTTGAAATCTCCAGATTAATGCAACAATCTCAACAGTGTAAAATATTACTAGAAATTCAGTGAACCAAAAAAATTGTTGTTACCACCGCTATTTTTGTTGCAATACTGCGTAAGTAAAAAGTAATTTGACTGGCTGTAAATTTTGTTTTTTATTAACGCGCCAACTTGAACCTTGACTTGATTTTTTTTCAAAATGAAATATGTTTTTATTAATTTTTTTGCTCGGTAAGCTTTGCTGGATAGTATCTTAAAAGCACGTATGGCTTAAATATAATATTTTATTAATTCAAAGATAACAAAAATGAATTCTTTATTTAAAACATAAAATACTAATTGAGTGTGAACATGATCTTTTTACCACTTAAATGTCATACGTTTTTTTTATTCAATTGCTACTTTTAGTTGGAGTACATTCAGAAAATTATTAGGTAGATTATTTTGCTGGGACTAAAACTTATGCGCATTGTTTGTGATTGCCATGTGTCATAAACTTATGACTATTTTTATATCACTCCATTATATTAAATCTGTATTACTTTCCAAACATGGGGTTTAGTTGATTGTTAATTCTTGAGCTTTTTTCGTTGATTTTCTTTTTTCCCATTAGAGCAACTAGATAAGGATCTGCTTTCCCACCCGCATCAGCAGGATTGAGATTGTTTGCCTAAAAAATTTAATTATTGCTTTAAATATTTTAAGTAAACAAACCATTGATTCGAACCATTTTTAAAATGGATTTTTATTAAGGATACTTGTCGTTGTTAAATAGGTAATTTTATTATTTATGTTTAGCTTGATTGCATAAGCTTATTTATAAATACTTTATGTTTATTAGGTTTCATCGTCATTTTTTATTAACTATATTTCTTATTTTTGTCTCATGAAATCGGAGTCGTATTGCAAATGATAAAACGTTAGTTAAAACCTTTATCATGATAAAGGCTTTCGGTTAAACAGATTTACTACCCTCAGTCAGGCTAAATATGAGTTACTATATATAAAATAAAATGATAAAATATGCAATACTATATTATTATAATTCCTACATTTTTTTTGA
Source organism: Microlaimidae sp. YZB2_3 (assembly GCA_030248175.1). Lineage (NCBI taxonomy): Eukaryota > Metazoa > Nematoda > Chromadorea > Desmodorida > Microlaimidae > Microlaimidae sp. YZB2_3. The sequence goes on along the minus strand of JASAMX010001840.1, from coordinate 24,561 downwards.
TTTTCTGCCGTTTTCCCATTTATTTTTTATAAAAAGCGTTTTTTCCTCTTTTTTTATTTATACACGCAATGTTTTGTACGTAATTTTTCTATTATGTATTTTCAAAAAGTTTTATGGTTTTATGTGTTTTGACTGAAATTTTCAAAACTTACAATAAAATAGTATTTTCTATTTTATTTTTTTTTTATTTTTATTTATAATATTTTATATTTAGGCTGACTGAGGATGGTAAATTTATATTACAAAAAACTTTCATCATGGTAAAGGTTTTAAAATACGTTTTATTATTTGTTATTTTTTGTTTGATTCTTTTAAAATTTATCTTATAAAACAAAATTATTTAGAAACTTTTCATTTAGCTTTCTTAAAGTTACCTTAATGGCAAAAGTTTTTATAACTTGCAATTATCTAAGTATATAAAACTTTAAAGTCTATTAGTCGCTAACCTTAATTACGTAAGCCCGGATGATGACCTCTTGTGGTTCTGCTGGTGGAAGCTTGGGGAAAAAGCCTGGTCCGCTTAAAATTTTTTGTGGCACTGGCATTGGGGCAATCACCAGATTTCCCTGTGACAAAAAATGTATAATAAGACTTAAATTAATACTATATTTGTTTTAAGAACGCTGCTGCTTACTTTTTTAGTTTAATTTAACATTTAAATTACAAACAAAACTTTATGTTTTATGTTTACATTGTAAAATGAAAAAGGTAAAATTTCGAATCATATTAAAACTTGTTAATATTGATGTACCGACGACATATACTTTTCAGGTTAAGTTAAATTAAAAACTGTATAGTTATTTAGTTAACCTAAACCTAATAACGGCTTTATTATCAGGTATTTTTTTAAATTTATCCATTAAGATAAAATAAATTAAAAAACTAAAGATAAATTCTATCAGGGTGAAAATAAATGAGTGGTAAAGTAACCACTCGTTTTTTAGAAAATATCACGTGCAGAGAAACACAAAACGCTACTAAATAATATTTGGTTACATAAACGCTGAAAACTTTTTTTTAATTTTTCTCCCTCAGGGGTTTATTGTTTGTTTCTTCCTGGCGTAGAGCGGTTACGCCCTTAATTTCAGCCTGGAACGCTTTAGCTTTAAAAGCTAGATTAAAACCGTCATTGAAAAATTTTGCTTACTTTAAATTTCCCTACATAACGATTTCTTTCATCCAACTCGCTGAAAGTTTTTTTGCCTCTGTATAATTTAAACACTTCTATGGTATCACAGAAATCTTCGAACTCTTCCACGTGTTCCAGTTCAGTTTCGTAAATCTGAAAAAATATATTTTTTTTAAAATTTTGAATAACAGATGATTTTAAAATACTAATATTAAAATGCGGTGTTTTTATGTATAAAAACTGCTTACAAAGTAAATGTTAAGCAAACCAGAGGTCTAATTTAAACATAAAAAAACACATCGATATTTTACTGCGCACTGCTCATCATCTTTCTGGATGTAAATGCTTTATAGGCAGTATTGAATCGACTATATAACAACAAAAACATTTGAAATTTTTCACTAAAGCGGATTAATAACAAAGATTAAAAACTGTATTTTAATAATTATTTATCAAATTATTTAATTTCGAACCTGAATGCTATTTTTTTAAGGGTTAAAGTTAGTTAATTTTTGTATATTTTGTGAAAAGGTGGAATTAAAAAAAGATCTACGTTCTTATTTGTTTTTTTAAAAAAAAGTCATTATCGCACAATTTTAATTGGTCCTCATTCTAATTTTCAGCGTCAGCCAGATATAATTCAATTATAGGTTACTTACTTTTAGCCGCTGGATATTGGCTTTTTCCGCTTTCAGCTGTTCCACAGAAGGCTCCGTCTCCAAAATTTCCTTTCCCTTCTTTTTTGCTTCCTCTTCTCGTTTTCGCTTTGTTGCTTTTAACTAAAATGTGATATTTTTAACTAATTATGTTTATTTAGAGTAGTTCAGCAAGAAGAATAAAAGATAAAACGTTTATTCCGTAAGGCATTAAAGCTTTCGGGTAGCTCAGTACCCATCATCAGTATGGATAAAACATTCTAGAAAGACAAAAATTACAAATCATCAATTATAAAACTAATAAATGTCACTAAATACTAAAAAAGTTTAGAGTTACAAAATTATTACAATAATGAGATAAAACAAACAAAGAACCAAGGGATATAAAATATTTTAATACTAAAAATAATAAATATGATAATTTCAAAATTACTAAAGAAGTAAAAAAAAATTACGAAATATTTTAAATAATGAGAATAAGAACAAGGAGATGATAATCCTAAAACTAACGTATTAAACTAAATAAATGCTAAAAATTACAAAGCAATCTTAAAACTTAAAAAAACATTAAATTACAAAAATTATTACAAAAAACAATTATAATATGAAACAGAAGCTACAGAAAAAAAAACATTAAAAACAAAACCAAAAAACCAGTTAACATTTGCGCGTTAAAATAAAAACAGCTGAGCGCTGGATACATTATTATTAAGAACAGGTTTCTCGCCTTTGATTGCAATGCTTTCTTTGATCTTTAGGCAAAACTCGTTATCAGAAGAAGACAAAATAGTAAAATTTTTTGCAGAAGACGTAGACATGAGCGTACATTTAGAAACATGATCATAAACAGCTGATTGCTTCGGAAGGATACTGCGTCCAGTCCTAGAACTTATCGCCAAATGTTCTGAAATCCGAGTTGAAATATGTCGGACAGTTTGTCCGATATAAACGGAATCGCACCCGTTACACTGGAATTTGTATACAACTCGAGATTTCAGTTCAAATGGAATACGATTTTTGAAGGGAAAACAGTGGGCTAAACGAAACGTAGATCTAAACACAACTCTTAGAGAAACTTGAGGTAAAACTTTGGAAAATAAACGTCTAAGCTTAGGGGTAATTTTTATAGAACAAATACCGAGGTAAGCTAAAACAATAATTACTGGTAATTTCTCAACATTAAATTCTAAAACGTTTTGAACTGACAACTTTTTATTAAGAAAACCTTTAATGCAAGAATCGATAAAATTACAAGAATAACCATTCTTACTTAAAAACGACTTTTAAACGCGCAAGTCAGCATCAAGTGAAACATAAAAACTACACAGCACATATAAGACCTATATAAAAGCGTAAACACTAAACTATATTTATAACGAATAAAATTATCAAAATGAGTGTAAACTCCACTAAAACTAGGTTTACGATAAATAGATGTGCTGAAACTACCATTTACTCTAGAAACAGATATGTCCAAAAAAGGTAAAACACGATTAGACTCATTTTCACAAGTAAAGTTAATTGAACGATGTTGCTTATTTACATAATCTAAAAACATCTGAGAATGAGACCTATCCTTAAATAAAATAAAACAGTCATCAACATAACGGCGATAAAACAATGGCTTAAACTCAACAGGACAACTATCTAACCATTTTTGCTCATAAAATGATAAAAAAGTATTTGCTAAAACAGGACCTAACGGTGAACCCATTGCCACACCATCCAATTGCCGATAAATCTTAGAATCGAAAAGAAAAATGTTATTTTCAACAGCTAATCTGATAAACGAGGCTAATTCTTCTTTTGATTTAAAGCCGGGGGGACAGTTTTCAAGGCCAAAAAGAGCATCGGAACAAATTGAAACAGTTTCCGCCAGCGGAATATTTGTAAAAAGAGATGTGACGTCAAAACTAGTCATAAAAACATCGTCAGAAGATAAATCCAAATTTGAAATTTCCTTAGCAAATGAGAAAGAGTCTTTAATAGAATACTTATTGGACGCAATAGGAGCTAAAACAGGAACTAGATATTGAGCCAAAGAATAAGTTGCAGTTCCGACAGAAGATAAGATAGGTCTAAGTGGACAATTCGGCTTATGAATCTTTCCTAAACCATACATTCTACCGGGCTGGGAACCGGACGGAGAAAGGTCCTTAAAAAGTTGTTCTGAAATTATATTTCTTTTCTTAAAACCGGATAAAACAGAGCGAATACGTTCTTCCTCATTGATAATAAAATTATACTTTTTGTCTCTGGTGGGGTCATTGGGATCTATACGAATTTTTATTTCGGCAAATTTTTCTGAATCAGATAAAATATCCATCATTTTTGAATTGTAAACGTGTCTATCCATTAAAACGACTGAGTTTCAGTCTTTTAATGGATAGATTTACCATTCAAAAATGGTGAATATTTTGTCTGATTCTGAGAAATTTGCCGAAATAAAAATTCGTATAGATCCCAATGACCCCACCAGAGACAAAAAGTATAATTTTATTATTAATGAGGAAGAGCGTATTCGCTCTGTTTTATCCGGTTTTAAGAAAAGAAATATAATTTCAGAATAACTATTTAAGGACCTTTCTCCTTCCGGTTCCCAGCCCGGTAGAATGTATGGTTTAGGAAAGATTCATAAGCAGAATTGTCCACTTATATCTATCTTATCTTCTGTCGGAAATGCAACTTATTTTTTGGCCCAATATCTAGTTCCTGTTTTAGTTCAAAGACTCTTTCTCATTTGCTAAAGAAATTTTGAATTTGGATTTATCTTCTGACGATGTTTTTATGACTAGTTTTGACGTCACATCTCTTTTAAATATTCCGCTGGCGGAAACTGTTTCAATTGTTCCGATGCTTTTTTCGGCCTGAAAACTGTCCCCCCGGTCCCCGGCTTTAAATCAAAAGAAGAATTAGCCTCGTTTATCAGATTAGCTGTTGAAAATAACATTTTTTTTTTTGATTCTAAAATTTATCGACAATTGAATGGTGTGGCAAAGGGTTCATCGTTTGTTTTATCAAAGGTTTTTTTATCATTTTTTGAGCAAAAATGGTTAGATAACTGTCCTGTTGAGTTTAAGCCATTGTTTTATCGCCGCTTTGTTGATGACTGTTTCATTTTATTTAAGGATAGGTCTCATTCTCAGATGTTTTTAGATTATGTAAATAAGCAACATCGTTCAATTAATTTTAATTGTGAAAATGAGTCTGATCGTGTTTTACCTTTTTTTGGACATATCTGCTTCTGGAGTAAATGGTAGTTTCAGCACATTTATTTATCGTAAACCTAGTTTTAGTGGAGTTTACACTCATTTTGATAGTTTTATTTCTATTAGTTATAAATATAGTTTAGTGTTTACCCTTTTATATAAGTTTTATGCGTTGTGTAGTTCTTATGTTTCACTTGATGCTGACTTGCGCGTTTTAAAGTCGTTTTTATGCAAGAATGGTTATTCTTGTAATTTTATCAATTCTTGTATCAAAAGTTTTCTTAAAAAAAAGTTTTCCGTTTGAGAAGTTTTAGAATTTAATGTCGATAAATTGCCAGCAATTATTGTTTTACCTTACCTTGGTATTGGTTCTATAAAAATTGCCTTCAAGCTTAGACGTTTATTTTCCGAAGTTTCACCTCAAGTTTCTCTAAGGGTTGTGTTTAGATCTACGTTTCGTTTAAGCCACTGTTTTCCCTTCAAAGACTGTATTCTATTTGGACAGAAATCTCGAGTTCTATACAAATCCAGTGTAACGGGTGCGATTCCGTTTACGTCGAAAAAATTTCAACTCAGATTTCAGAAAATTTGGCGATAAGTTCTAGGACTGGACGCAGTATCCTTCCGAAGCAATCAGCTGTATATTTCTAAAATTACGCTCATGTCCACATCTTCTGCAAAAGATCATACAATTTTGTCTTCTTCTGATAACGAGTTTTGTCTAAAGATCAAAAACAGAGCATTGCAATCAAAGGCAAGAAACCTGTTCTTATCCAGCGCTCAGCTGTTTTTATTTTAACGCGCAAATGTTAACGGGTTTACGGTTTTGTTTTTAATGTTTTTTTCTGTAGCTTCTGTTTTATATTGTATATATTTTTTGTAATAATTTTTTCAATATATTTTTTCGAAGTTTTAAGATTGTTTTGTAAGTTTTAGCATTTATTTAGTTTAATACGTTAGTTTTAGTTTTTTCATCTCCTTGTTTTTTTTCTCATTATTTAAAACATTGTCGTAATTTTTTACCTCTTTAGTAATTTTATAATTATCGTATTTATTATTTTTTAGTATTAAAATATTTTTTATATATCTATGCTTCTTCATTTGTTTTATCTCATCATTATAACAATTTTGTAACTCTAATTTTTTTAGTGTTTGTGACATTTATTAGCTGTAATTTATAATTTTTTGTATTTATAATTGATGATTCGTAATTCTTGTTTTTCTAGAATTTTTTATCCATACTGATGATGAATACTGAGCTACCCGAAAGTTTTAATGCCTTACGGAATAAACGTTTTATCTTTTATTCTTCTTGCTGTAGTACGATTTAAGTTCCCCAAAAACAAATCATTAGCATTGATTTTAGAGAGTAGTTAGATTAGAAAATGGCTTTAAAAAGAAAGTGTTTGTTAAAATTAATAGTGAATTAAATTCATTAAAAAAATTGTTACAGTTTAACTAAATTCAAACCTTTAATCGGTTGTAGGCGTCGGTAAGCTTGTAAAATGCAGCAAGAATTTTCGCTCTAGCCTTTTTCCTTTTTCCCTTCTTTTTAGATCTGACGGGTTTTACTTGTTTCTTTTTCTCCTCCTAAAGCAAATGGTGACCATAAAATAGTATCATAATAGATTGGTTTGTGTATAATCAATAAGATTTTAATAACACACTGTTTTTTACAATAAAGAATATTTAAGGTTAATTTTGAAACAGTTATACACATAATTTGTTTCTACATTTAAATTTATATAATTAGGTATATAAAGAATTTTGATTTTGCACCATACTACATTTTTCATAATTTGTTTCTACATTTAAATTTATATAATTAGGTATATAAAGAATTTTGATTTTGCACCATACTACATTTTTATGGTTTATTGTAGTTAAATTAAAACATAAGTTTTAGTGATTATGAATTCCTCATTATAAACCTCATAGAACTAAATCCAAACATATTATTAAATCTAATGTATCTAAAAAAATTTTGAACTACTTGTCTGTAGTTGTGAGATCTGGCTCAATAAAACTATTTTGGTGAAATCAATTCCATTGCGCAGTCACAGTTACGTATATGAAAAAAACCAGTCGCAAGGACCTTTAAGATACCGTGACTTCCTTAAATCAATATTACTATAAATAAATAAACAGTGGTTGATATTTTACTAATCTCAGCGGTGACCAGTTATGAATTACCAATAAAGTAATTGGTGTCTAAATCACATCTTTAAAAAACTTGTAAATTTGCTAACAGTATACCAGTTGCTAACAATTGTCCTAACAATTGCATATGGTTCTAATTAGGGCGTGTCTTAATTGGGGTCCTGAATTGTTTTAAATTAATATATGCAGTTAAATAGTTTTCTTTTACTTTTATGTTACCTATATGTTTTCATTAGTACAACCAGAAAACATACTTCCAGATCGTGTACGGCGGCATAGTACTTGCTCCACCAATCCAATTTCGACTCCATCTCCTTTTTCTGTTGGCGCAGCTTTTGAGCTTCTGGGGACTCGTTTTCTGGCTGTTTGACCGGGGGAAGGGGCTTGGTGCTGCCCAGATCTTCGTGAATCTCCGTTTTGGTGTCGTCATCGTCTTCCTCGGCAATCACACCCATGGCAGCGCTGGGTGCCTTGCGGCTCGCTGCGGTCTAAAAGTCAGCTGACGTCATCGTAACATTTTCATGAAGTTATTGATACGTTATCATGACGTCACCATGACGTCATCACGACGTTATAGTAGTTTTATCGGGGAGTCATCGTGACGTCATCATCGCTTTATCTGACCCCCAGACGTGGTTTAACATAACTTGATTTTATTTTACCTGTAACTTGACAGATATGCTGCAGTTTGTTGAAAAAATGGGCTAAAATTGAAAGCGGTAGATAATGGATAGAAGATCGTGCGAGAGATTGTCATATTCAACAAAAATACAGCTTGTCACGCAATTGATTTTATTAATTAAAGAAAAGTTAGAAAAAAGTTTTTTTAAATATTCCTTCTGGTAATTTATTTCTAAATAAACACAATGTAAACAAATAGCACTAATTTTGAATATAACATAAAAACTAAAGTAAAGGCAAACCAGACGTGGCTGGTTTTTTAGTTTAGTAAATAAAAATGAAGGGCCAAGTAGTAACCAATCAAAAAAAAACAATTTAGTGCCAAAATTATCACCCAAAAATAATTTTTAAAGTTTGGGGGTTAATTTATTATTGATTGATATTCGTAGTACTAAACTGTTTTAGTTTGATTGGTTAACCCTTTATTTTTCTTTCATGAACAAAGAAACCAGCCACGTTTGGTTTGCTTTTAATATGCCAATATTTGTTTTCTTTTTTTTTGTTCTAACAGTAACATTAAGGGAAATAATATACAGTTAAATTTCTTTTTTTCTTAAATTTTTATTCGCAACTTTAATATGTATAAAAATTAGTGTTAAGTTCACAACCTGGAATCTTTCCAGTATAAAATATATCAAGAAAATCTACAGCTGTTTTGCCAAAAACACACATTTATGGAATTTTAGTTGCTTTTTTCGTTTTTTTGTACAAACAGCTTTTTTATCTTATTTCTTTATTCTTAAAAATTAAAACTAATGAAAGTTTGATTTTTTTTATTGTAAACTTTTAATAGATTTTTGTTATAGATTCAATAGTTTAGGATTGTTTGGTACTCAAAAAAAGTAATTCAAAGTGAAATTTTCAGCTTTGTTCACATGTTTTTTGCTGAAATCTAATCTCACGATGGAAAGAAAGATAAAATATGTAAAACTCACCCGAACGCTGTGGACGCTGCCGCCGTATCGCGAAGAAGGGGCGGGGGGCGGAGCTAGCGAGCCCACGCGAGATCCTGGCGATCCCGGTGACAGCAGTTGGGATCCGGACTTGGGCCGCGGTATGGACTTGAGACTCTCCGGCCGTTTCAAATCGGTCCGTTGGGTCGTGGCCGTCCTCACAGACACCTGGTCTTCCGGATGCCCTCTGGACGGCACCAAACCTTCGGTCTCCTGAAATGGCGAAGGAAATATTGGGTGATTTTTATCAGAAGTGTGAAAGTTTTTTTCGCCAAAATTGCGAACGGATTTTTCGCAGCATCTGCGAAAGCTTTTTTTGTAAAAACTTTGAACGCAAGTTTATAAAAAACTGCGAACGAAAATTGTATTTTTGCAACCGGATACCTTCTAGTAGGCTTAGGATACCCTCGTTTTCCTGATGTGACGAAGGAAATATTGGGTGATTTTTCTTAAGAAATGGGAACGCATTTTTCGCAGAAACTGGGAACACATTTTTTTGTAAAAGCTATAACCGCAACTTTTGAAAAACTAAAAATGTGATTATGAAAAAACTGTAAACGATAACTGTATTAATGTATAACTAACGTTAAATTATGAACTCCAATAAAAATTTTCTACAAATCAACCGTAACTTTAGCGCGATACTTTTATTTTGTTCAGATCTTAGAGAGAGTATTAAAGTTAAAATGTACAGGGGTGGTATGCTGAAGGTTTAATCTGACTTAAAATTAATCTGAGATTAGCGATTGTCGACACACAGTAAACATACTAGCAGTATCGATTAGATAATCTAGTTTAACGAATTTAATCTGAGATTAGGTTTAATCTCAGATTAAATCGTCACTAACTCGAGATTAAATTGTTAATTTATGCAAATTTTTAAACCACCTCCAGAGGTGGATTAAAAATTTGCGGGTTTTTCCCGCTAATCTCGGATTAGTGGCGATTTAATCTGAGATAAAGTCTATTAACTCCGTTAACCTAGATTATTTAATCAATACTGTTAGTATGCTTACTGTGTGTCGACAATCGCTAATCTCAGATTAATTTTAAGTCGGATTAAACCTTCAGCATACCACCCCAGATCAACTGAATTTTATTACTAAAAACGATATGTTCAAAAATGATTCAGACTTTAAACAATTTTCGCTTTGTCAGGATTTATTAATTAGCAATAGATCATTAAAACAAGATTAAAAGATATTTGAACTAGAACAAGATTAAACAAAAAAACATAAGCTTTTCAAAACAGTAGTTTTTTTTGAACAAAAAAGATATTAGATTTTTTCGACTGTATATCGTAATTACTACCCCAAAATAAGCCACAATTCGTTTAAAATATATGCGACTGTGACTCAGTTTAGATCCCTTACTGCAGTCTGTTAGTTACAGAATAAGTCACAGTCACGTGTATTTAATACTGACTGTGCCTTGTTTTACCGAAGTCACGACGATATTATATTTTCTTGTAATATATTCTGGGACCTATTTTATAATAATTGGCTGTAATTAATTTACATCTGTAAATTAATAAACGCATATTTTTCTTTTGTGTTTTTAACACAAAAAGTATATTAATAACATTGCGTCCAGAATTTAAAAAAAATACAGATTTATAAATTTTCTAAATTCCACAGTTATGTACGTGTTTTTTAATCATAGGAAAAAAAGAAATTAAATACGTTTATTAATTTACAATTACAAAGATCTTTATGAAATAGGCCCCTGGTATATTACTATGGTAACAAGATTTTTGTCAGAAAATGTAAACTTTGTTTGTGGGTTTAAGGTTTTTTTACACTTTTCATTTGTGTTTAAATAAAAATTGACACCTAGCGTGTGCTAGTCAATTTTTACAGCAATTATAAATAATTCGTTTTTTTAAGTTTGTAATTGGATACTAAAATTAAAAATTCGTAATTGTTGCCATAAGTAAATTAAATCACTAAAAAATTTGTGGTAACGATTTCCTGTTGGTTTTTAAACAAAAAAATTTTTTGTCCCCAAAATCAAAAGGTCAAAGTTATCAGCCACAAATTCAAGAAAAATTAGGGGAAACCTTCAGCTTAGTTGTCAATACTTAACATTGTATAACATTGTTTTATAGCAGATAATGACTATTCGCATTATCCTTTAAAAAATTTATTTTGTAAAAGTTAAAAATAATCGTTATTTGTACTTAAAGAAAAAAATATTTTACAACTTTTATTTACTGTGAAACATCACTATAAGCGGTTTAAAAAATTGTTTGTGTATTTTAAATAATCGCTTTTTCAGGATACAGTAACCAACAAAGTTAACTTAAAATAAAGTTAAAAATCTTACCGGTTTTTCTCAACTGATTTTTTTCTAAACGAAAATCATTATTAAAATTTTTAAACTTATTGTTTTAAGCTTTGTATGAGTAACGTTTAACGGGTACTTTGCACGTTGTTATGTTTAGCGATAGATGGACCAGTATGACTTGATCATCAGCAAAACGTATATTTAATTCGGAAACATTAAAATGTTTAATTCATGAAATAAATCGAACAAAAAAGAATAACACTGAAATAAATTAATAAAAAAAGAAAAATTAAAAATAGATAACAAGTTATACGTATAGACAAATCAGACATAGCTGACCTTTATGGTTTTTAGCAATAAAATGACTATTTAACAATAAAACAATTTAAAATTTTCAACAAAAACCATTTAGCAATATAGATTAAATACTTTAGTTTACCAATAATTATCAAGTTACTTAATTTGAAGTTAAAATGCTAATTTTTAACGCCTGAATTTTATTATTTTTTTATATCTTTAAAAAAGGAATTAAAAAAATCCTCGTTCCAAATCGTTTTTTTAGTAACACGTCATAACCCTAAATTCTAATTGGTCCACTCATGTCCCCATAAACGATTGAGCGGTCAGGCAGATATAATTCAACCATAAAAGCTCGAATTCGAACCATTTCTAGATTATCGCATAAGATTAATCAACAATAATTAGGCGACATTCGATAATTTAAACGCACAGTTTATTCGTGCTATTGGTCTAAAATTTAGGATAAAAATCAAAGATGTAGGTTGTGACTTAAATTCGGCCAGCCTTAATTTTGGTCACCGGTTGTTACTTTTGCTATGCGTAAATTCAAGAACTGAACTACGTATGATGTGCGGATCTATCAAACCTTACGCAGTTCATTTTATAATTTTTCGCATGACCACGGACGAAATTAAATCTGGCCGAATTTAAGTCAGTTATCTTAATATAAAAATCTTTGGAAAAATAAATTAAAAGGTAACTGACTTAAAGTCGACCATTCTTTAATTTCTGCCGCCGGCTGTTATGTTTTCTATGCGTAAAATTAGGAAATGAATTGCGTATGGTTGGATAGATCGTCAAGTCATTTATTTCGCCATATTTAGTTTATTTCATAACTATGCGCATAGAAAAAATAATAATCGCTGGGCAAAATTAAGGCTGCCCGAATTCAAGTCGGTTACCCTAATTTTCAAAAAACCCACCAGTTCGGGGTGAAAAAAAGTGTCGATTTGATCTTCGTCTCCGGAATAATCCGAACCGCTGTCGTATAATTCATCGAAAGCTTTGAGCTCATCCATGGAAGGCGGCGGGGGTCCGACAACTTCTTCGTTTATAGGTGAGGTCGTAGGTGATGGTAGTGGCGCTAAATTTGGTAATATATATGAAGGGTATATGCAGAGTAAACAGTACCAATGTGTGCGCTCCAATTTTTTTTGACAATGTGAACGATGGGGTTTTGTTATAACAGTTTCTATGCAATGTGCATAATCGTAACTTACAGTGACTTATCGTAACTTAACAGCAACTTTAAGTGGAAGCTTATAATCTTTTGTAACTTCCGTTTTGCTATTATGACAATCTACTAAAAAAAATTTAAAAGATTATATACATAGTCGTGTTAAGTTTAAAGCAGCTGTTTTCAAGAGGCTTTGGAGTAAAGCTGGCTTTTGGCGCTCCGAAGCTTTTCTTGAAGCCCTGAAGCCCCGTTATTGTACTATTTTTACTATTTTATTAAAAAAGCTATGTTAATCACAAAAAAGTTTGGTAAAAAATGTTTAAACAATTTTAGCATTTTGAAAAAAAAAAAATTTTCACTAATTTTGTTTGGTTTATAAATTCTTAAAAACTTTTATAAAAATATAACTTTTAAAAAATATAATTCCAAAAATGCCGCTAAAATAATATTAAAATGCTTTAAAATACAAGATTATACAAATAAATTTTAAGTTATTAATTTAAATAGAAGAGTTTTAAAGTTTCGGAAATGCCTTTTCTTACACTTTGCCGAAGATTCGGTGAAAAATATATGTTTCAGCGAAATTGCTTATGTACTCGCCACACGAAAAATTTTGTAAAGAAACTGTTGATAACCTAGCCATAAACAAATAGATAGACCGTCATCTATCTAGCCATAAAGGCTGGTTTACACTACATTACTTAAGACGTATGACGTAGCACTTAAGACATAACACGTAAATTTTATAAGTTCACACTATCATACTTAAGACGTATGACGCATGACTTAAGACATAAGAAAGATAGAACCGTGCTCTACCATTACATCAATTTTGACGTAGGCGAAGAAAAACAAACTGCGCAAATTTACTAACTGTGGATGATTAATCAATTTTTCTGTTGTATTTTCTTTAAATTTTTGCATGTTACACTGTAAAAAAATGTAAACAGCTATCCCAGGCAATAAAATATTTTAAAAAATTTTATTCAGGCAAAAAAGCTAATAAATCTCGCCTGAAATTGACCAAATTTCAAAGTTTTATGTCTATTTCGACCTGTTTTCAATTTATAATTTGAAATCAATTGAAAGTTAACGTTCCCGAATACTTATTTGTTAAGGATAAAATCAACAAAAAACGTTTGTAAATGTTTTCTAGGAATACTTGTATACCATTTCTACAAAAAAATTTTTTTTCTTCAAAAAATACAATTATAAAACCTTTTAAGTTAGATAAGAAATTTTATTGTACTGGTCCAAAATATATTAATACAATATACAAAGACACTAATGTACAAATAAGTAAAGAAAAAAAAATAGTCGTATACAACAAACATAAAATTGAGATATAAAAAGTCACAACTTAAAAAAAACATATTGTACGGGTTAATTTTTTATTATTAGAAAAACGTACCTATGTTAATTTAGATAAATTTGGAAGTTTTTTTTTTAAATGTTTTAATTGAAGGAGAGTTAAGACACCGGGATGTTTATATATTTATCCCGAGGGCGACGCTTGAGATTTTTTAAGAGTTTGGAGTTTTAACAAGATTTTGCCTTAGCATTTACCCACAAACGTATTTATTCTTTTTTTTTTTGTTTTTACACAATAAAAAACCAAAACATGCTAAAATTAAGGCATCAAAAATTAAATTTGAAAATTGGCCATTTTAGCGACGAAATTAAATTGTTTTTAATGCGTAAAACAATTGAGAGGTCTTACGTCATGCGTTTCAGATGTAGTAGTGTGAACTGATGGCGCTTACGTCTTACGTCATACGTCATTAGTATACGTCATAAGTTAACGTCATACGTCTTAAGTGCTGTAGTGTGAACCAAGCTTAAGTAGTTTATTACATAATTTTTGGCATGGCCGGAATTAAGGCTGGTCGAATTTAAATCAGTACCCTACCTGTGAATGAAGTTTCATTTTCAACATATCCGTCGTTGACTTGTCCGTTCATTATCGGGTTCTGTGAACCGTGTTCCAATAGCGCCTCTTCATCGCCCACTTCTTCAATTTGTATTCCCACTGGCGAAAGTTTATCTAAAACATGTGCATCTTAACAAATTGGTAAAGCGATTTTAGCTATTTTCTCCACAATGTCAACAAAAATTATTCAGTTAAGTTACAGTTCTACTTGCATAAAAAATACTGAAATAGCCGCGATAGGATTATAACCGTTTTATTATTTAGCTTTCTTTCTTTACTTTTAATTCATCACACGCGTTTACCATAGAATAATTCAGGAGTGTCAAAAATTGGTTTGGGAACTATTTACCAAAAAAGAACTACATAGTTTACACCTGAGTGACAAGTTCACACTCTTACATTGCTACTTATCGCTGCGGTGTAAAATATGCGAAAAAGTCGAGAAAATATACAAAAACACAATGAAATAAATAGATAATTAAATAAAGACATCACCTTCTATAGTCGGCGGCTCCCACATGTATCCGTCGATGCTGCTGATTATATGAGTCCCGACTAAAACGGCTCGACCAAATGTCCTACTATCCAAGCATCTTATTGTAATGGGCGGCCTGTACAGAGGGTCGTCCGGCAACATCTGAGAAAAATTATGGTAATAAAAATAGAAATTATGGCATATACATATGTTAGGTATTATTTATAACATTAAATTGTGATAATTATTTCAAGGTATATAATTGAAATTGCTAGAGTTTACTTAAAATGATTAAGACTGGAAAAAATATTCAGGGCAGCATACCTGATCAACAGTACGTTTGATTTATACAAAAGTTTTATCACTATATAGAATTAAAAGCTACCTAGCTATACATCGATATAATTATCGTTTAAATCAACCGTACGGTTAACAAAACTAAAAAATATTTATATAAAACTATTCATATAACTATCTAAAAGCTTTTCCAATCTCAAGCATTTTCAAACAGACTTTTGTTACTATTCACCAAAAAAAAATTTTTTTTAACATTAGAAAAAGCTACGGAAAAATTGTACTGATTTTAGGATTGTGAAGGGGGTTTAGATCGGTTTTATCGGCACAAACTATAGTTGAACTAAATCTAGCTGACCTATTAAATTTCTATAGAAGATATAAAGAAAACCAGCTAAATTTCGCGGTAAATATTTTTATTAAATGATGATTTAATATATATATTTAATTAAATATCCAACAATTATGCAACCTAAAGTCAAGGATATCAAGAGCTTACCACTTCCATTGTCTGAACCATGTCTGGAAAATTTTGGGCGTTTTTGTAAGACTGGATGACTGCGGATTGCAGAACGCTGCCACCAACTTCCACTTCCACTTTAGGCTTTTCAACAGACAAAAGGCCTATAATCATTTCCAAGGGTGACATTTGTACTGATATAATAAATTTTGTTAAGAAATTGACAGGAGACAACGTTTTTAACTAATTAATAAGCAAATTCTAATTCAGATTCAAATTAAATTCTAGGAATAAAACAAATTGCGCGTCGAGAGGTGGCGCTGCAGCTCAAGTCAAGTCAATGAACTGGAAAAATAATCCAGCTCATATTGTCCTAGGAGCACCCTGCTTCAAGTATCATATTGAACTGGCTGGCGTTATATTGTTGGTTTTGTAGCCAATTTTATATTTCCTGATAAGTATTGTTATTTTGTAAGCACGCATAAAATTATATGTTACCTGGAGAATTCAGGTCTCTCAAGCCCCAGAAGAGTACATTTACACTATATGGCGACAGGGTAGGTCTAATAGTTTTTGGCACCGGAAGAATTCCCCACTCACTAATTTCAGCTTCATCAAAGTTCAATTGCGGATAGTCTCGCATCTCTTTTTCCAGCTAAAATAGTTTTATGATTATTATGCGAGATTAGTTAGGTAGTTTGTTAATTATAGCTCAAAATACTGTTTAAAAAAAATATAAAAAAACCTGTAGTTTTCTAACGCTAATTAAAAAAAATGTTAACTATATCGTTTTGAATAAGGCCTAAAACGCTTAAATATTACGTTCATGATTTTTCAAAAAAAAAAACAACAAAACAAATTTATACTTCAATCATTTCAAACGCAGCCAACACTTCACCAACTCGGTGTTTTGCTTTGTACAATGGTATCCAAGTCAAGGCCGGAGGGAACTTGGGCGGATCGTAACGCTCTTGGGCTTGTTTTACCACGGGTCTAATTGTTGCCTGACCGATGAACTCGTTATCTCCCTAAAAAATTTACAATTTTCAATTGCAAAATTTGGATGTAATTAGCTTATGAAGGATAACGTTAGAAGCTTAAACGTCTTAGGTGTCCAAAACTTTTTATATTTAGATTTTATTAAGGTCTGAGGGAACTTGGAGCGGAACTCGGGGCGGCGGTCCTGGGATTATTTACCACAGGTCTAATTGTAGCCTTTCTGATGAATTCATTGTCGCCCTAAAATAAATTTACATGCATTTAATGGAGAATTTTAATGTGATTAAGTGGATGATGGATCTCGGATAATTCGAAACTTCTTATTTACATAATAAACTTTTAATCATTTGAGTTTATTGAAATTATTAAATTTTAATTGTAGAACTCGGCATAAAATAATAGTTAATGCACAAAAACGAGCTTTGGCAAAAATTGACTGAGTGTATCCCGTGAACGGTTATGTTATGTTATACGAAAGTAGTATTAGTGTGTAATTGGATTTAAAGTCCACAAAAGATAAAATTTTTATTTAAAGATCACAATTTTTAAAGAGAGATAAACAATATTAAAAAATTTTTTCTGTAGCATATTACTTTAGTGCAAACTATAGTGCTTTTGTGATTTTTATGTTTACCATTTGAACTATTTATTATCAGTTCACCATTTTAGGTTTTTTCCTTTATTGTAACCTACTTTTGTCACATAATTATAATTTGTGGACAGAATTAACGCTCTTGTAAATAAAACTGATTTTATTAACTGAAATCGTGTTTTAAATCTTCATTAAAATTTATAATGTATCATGTTTTTCAACCATACGATGCTTCGTTTAATCATGGGGCTTAATATATTTCCCAACAATATTTATCTAATTTTGCAATTTTACATAAAAACAAACAAATAATAAATTTTATGCTATATTATATAAGCTTACAACATCGTCATGGTCGTAGACTTGCAGAACGATTTCCGGAGGGCTTTCCGCGATCGCGGGGGCTGACCCCCAAATTTTGACAACTGGAAGGACTAGGCACTGGTCCCAAACTGGATTTACAGTTTGATCGCAAATCTAAAAATATAAAGCGTTCATTAATACTACTGTGTCGATTTGCTACAAATAACACAAATACAAATAATTACTATTAAAAAAGTAAAAATTTAGCTAGGTACATAAATATTTCAAGCTTTTCAAGTTCGTATGGGATGGCTGAATTAATTTTGGCCAAGATTTCATTTTTGCCATTTCGTTCAACTTTATCCACGATTTTTGCCTTTTTATATACATAATTAGTGTCTTACTTAATTTCACGTAAATCCCAAGCAAATTGCTTTTTATAACTTTCTGTATACCCAGTGGTTGCAATTAGGCCCTGGTATGTTTTATCAGTCTTAAAAACTACTTTAAAAACACCCAATGCATAAAAATAGTACGTTCCCCAAGATAATTATTTTCTAACATATCAGCAAAAACGAAAAAAGCAGCTAAGATGTTAAGACAAATTTATTACCATAAAGATAAAGAAATTCCTAGTGACACGCATTTAATTGTAGCACTAATGCTTCAATTTTAACCCAAGTTCCAAAAAAACACCTCCCAATTTTGTCAATGTTACTCTTATAGGATATCCCAAAAATACCTGTTAATTAATTGTTAATTAATTCAAGTAATTACTATGACACCGATTTTAAAATAAACAGTATGCAACTAAATCCAAATACAAAATCCCAAATTAAGTAACTAAAAATATTTTGTTTTGTAATTGAAAGTGGTAACTTATATATCTATGGAAAACCATCACAATTAAGTTTAATCCCACCCATCTGATTGTGGAAATCGGGTGCAAAAATCAAGATATTGTGGTAGTTAAGGTATCACAAATACGAAAAGTACTTCCAAAATTTAAAAAAAAAAATTTTTTTAACAAAGCTAAGTTGCAATTCGAAAAAAAAATTCAACGAATTCTAAATCAATGCCTCATTTAACAATGTTTTAAATTTTAATCAGTGTCTCTATCCTTTAATATCATTCTTAGAACCTCCAGCCATTAAAAGTCAATGGTACTCCGGAGCTCCTGAACATCACCAATTTTAATGGTATATTGCTCTTTTGGGGAAATTCCTACCCTGCTTTCGATCGATTCCCCACTGAAAATAACGCGTGCAAACGGATCGCTAAGACCGCTCTCGTCGGCCGGGGTCAGAGCACGGCCCTGGAACAAGTGACATCGCACTTCATACGCGTGACTTTCTAAAAAAATAATTTTCCTAAAAAATAACACCCAAAGTAGCATTTTTGTTTTAAAATATACACAATACGCAAAAAATCAAGAAGTCATTTGATTTTGCCAGTTGTTCAGAGCAAACTCAGTTGAAACATATCCATTGATTTTGTGTCAAAAAAGGAAGCTACGTTTTTGGTGCCAAGCTTAATATTGACTTTTTATATTAACAGTAAGATTACAAAATTAAAATAACATTAGAAAACGGTATAAAAGGTCATAATTTTTTGCTATTTAATATTCGTTAAAAAGTATTTTCTTGAAAATTAGCAGCAATTTTTGCAATTTAATATTTTTAGTGATTAAGTTTTTACTTTTGATTTTTTTAGCTTTATTATCAGTTTCCTTTTATGTGTTTAATTTTTTATTGACTACCAATCAATGTTCTATTATATCAATAATACATAACATAAAAACAATTGGAAAATTTGTTGCTGTACATAAATTGCTTAACTTTATTTTAGGATTTTAGTTAGAACATGCTTGAATTGAAAAATATAATGTTCTTATTAAGACACACCGTAATTCGGGCGTGCCTCACGCAGAACAAGGTCTATGTTTAGGCGCTCAATTAGAAAATACACGTTAAAAATAAAGCCCTAGTAGGAAACTTTTAAAAATTTAAATCTTAAATTGGGACACAGAGTTTGTTTGAAGCGAGCATGAATATAGTTTCCTATGTTTTTATTTTATCTTATAGATTATATTACATATATAACATGGATTATATTACATACCTCTGTAACTTATAAAATGCGGGGGTACATAGTCGTCGGAAAACACATTCTTATTAGTGTTGCTTTGTTTGAATTTCTTCGGTAAACCGTCCAAATAAACGTTCATGTTGTTGGTGATACCAAACCAAAAATAAGCCGTCACGTGACCCCAAATTCTCCAATCCTCGTTTTCCTGATTGGTTTGTCCCGGCACCTACAAAATAAAAAAGTTTTAAAATTTATATTTGAAGAAAAATGTAGTTTCATCTAAGCGTAACCATAGCACGTCAGAGTCGACAAAACGTCGGTTAAACACTAGTTCATACTTATGACAAAACGTCCTTTGGACAAAGTCCAAAGGACAAATAAACGTGTAAAAACGTCCTTTGGACTTTGTCCAAAGGACAAAGTAAAGGACAAATTCCGAAGGACGACGTGTTTATACTTTTTTGTCCTTTAGACTTTTCCTTTTGGATTTTGTCCTTTGGACTTTGTCCAAAGGACAAAATTTAAGTAGCATTCATACTTCGTCCAAAGAAAAAAGTCCAAAGGATGTTTTGTTTTGTGCAAAGGACGTTTTGGCTTTTCTAAAATTGTTCTTTGGACTTTGTCCAAAGGACGTTTTGTCATAAGTATGAACCAGCCTTAAGAGTTCAATTCCTGTATCAGACAAATTTTTCAATAAATTTAAGTGTCCTAATTTCAGTGCCTGCTTATTTTTGCTTCTACTTTGGGTCGTCACAGTGTCTTAATTTTTGATGACTTTAAAATTAGACAGATTAATTTTTACATAAAAAATAGTAATGCACTAAACGTGTCTGTTTGTGAATGAAAAAAATGTATGTTACAAGCAAAAAAAAACAAACATGTATTTATTTTTACTACTCCAACAATACTGTAGGCATCACAATTTCCCTGGACAAGAAAGAAACGTTCAGACTACTGCAGAACTTTAAATATAATCATTGAAACCAAAGAAAGTAAAAAAGTTTGCAGACCAAACTGCTGGTGCATCGCCTATGGCCTCAAGAAAAAAGTGGAAATTACACTGCTAACTCCGTCATAATACTTGTCGGCAATCATAGCCTGTTCAAGCCAGATTAAATTAAGGATAGTTAGAGAAATCTGTTGCAATTATAATGTTAAGATTTTTTTGCAAGATTTCTGCTGGCAAGCGTTATCTACATAGATAATATTGTCATTACGCGACTAAAAAAATCGAGCTGAGAAGTATTTACATTATATTCTGCTGACAGGTCTCATCTCAGTTCTGCAATTCTTAATAAAGATTAATAATCAAAGGGTCAAATAAAAGCCACGTGCCTCTGCTTCCAAGCAGCTTAAGTGATAGTGCAAGAAAACTACTGTAGCATTAATTTTTTCCACATAAATAAAAAAATTCCATACATCTAATACTCCTAGCATTGGTAATAGTATCTCAACAGGAAAAAATGTTACACTGCTGCAGTATAGCATGCCTTACTAACAGTGACTACAGGAGAAACGTTTGAACATTTTAGTAGCGCACTTAAAAAAATTTCGACGGTTACAAACCTTAAAAAAACAAAAAAACTACAAACCCACGTACTTTCAAAAAGAAGCTGTGAGGTTTTCCGGCGTATTGTCCCCTTTCCTCATCTTCTAGTGAAAATAGCAGATCCTCGGCTTTGAATCGCTGGTAAGCCAAACGACGCTCTCCGGACACCAGCCACAGGAACACATCCGGAATACTCTCTTGGGCCTTGAAAAGAAAAGAAACACGTAAGGATTTTAAGGACCCTCAAAATGTCATATAGTATTTGTGATCACGTCATATATGTTTTGCTCTGTGGGAATGGTTGTTGGAGGAGCTAATAGAATATCACTTTTAGCCAATCAATGCTTGGGAAAAAATTCATCTCCAATGGATAAAAGAACTTTTTTTCATAAGCATTAATTGGCTAAAAGTGATTCAACTCTGTAAAAAATATTAACACTGAACAATTTTCGTTTAAATGGGAGGGTTTTGACTATCGTGAATTGGAGAATTTTTTTTACTAAAGGCAGTATAGGCAGGGAAGCACACAAAACCAAATTTTGTCACTTAAAACAATACAAATAGTTACAATTTTGTGTGTGTTTTTTTGCAGATATGCTGTTAGGAATATTAGCACACATAATAGCGCAATTTAATTATACTAAAACAAAAAAGGAATTTAAAACCGTTGTATTTTTTAATGGACAAAATCTTATCCTGGTTTAGGACAACGATTTTTTTATATTATCTCAACGTAACAACCATATTTGTAATTTCGAGTGCGTCCAGCTGGGGAACTTGCAGTTTTTATTAAAAATAGAATTAGGAATAGACTAAACCTAAAGTGCCCTTTCTTTTCTTAAAGTTTCAAATACTATGTCAGCATGTCTTGGACCACTTTTAACTTTCTTATTTTCCAAATAATTTTAAGTTTTGAAATAGAATAATTGACCAAAAATGTGATGCAAAAAAATCGCAGCTTAAAGAATTTGCTATTAAAATATTCAAAAGTTTAAGATCTAATATTTTGTGATAATATTTTGATCCTAATAATGGGTCATTATGCTGTATGTATTTTATAACATATCCTTTTATTATTCAAAAACAAAAACTAAAAAACCTATAAAAACCTAACAAAATACTTTCATAAAATTTTAATCTAATATTTTTTTAAAACTTTTGAAAAAAATTTTTTGCCCTAAGCCACAAACAAAAAATAATATAAAAAGGAAACAACATTTAGTACCTCTTGCGCCAGCATTCGAAGTTTTTCCACAAAAGGAAAAGCTTCTTTGAGCTTGTTTAAAACGTTGCTGCGATCCATTCCTGGGCGAATTCTCGCCAAAGCCCGGCAAATAGTTTCGATTTCCCGCTTCCGCTGATTCATTTTCTCCTTGTCCAAATGGGTCTGATGGGGACCCGCTTCGCCCATGCTGGTGGCCAGGTAGGACAAGTATTCACTGAAGAATAAAAAAGATAACCAAATCATTTTTTTGCGATTATGAGTCAAATTTGTTTTTTAAGACATATGTGAAATTTTTATTTTCTTATATATTTTATACTTTTGATACAATACATTTGAGTGGTCTTTTTGATTAGCAGCCCAAGTGTTTTTTTCAGAATTTATACAGTTTTTTACAATTTCTTAATGTTATTAATCTTTTTTCTCGAATGAAACTACTTCGTTTTTTACATAACACAAACACTGATAAGTTATTAGTTTTAAATTTTAATAAAAAATATCCAACACGAAATTTCTGACCAAAATTTTCTTAGATTTCGCAAAAATTGTGAGATATTTTTAGCAAAAGTCTGCTATTTTCTGCTAGTTTTTTGTGATGCGAGTTCTAACACAGTGTGATTGATAGCTTGCAGTAAAAAATTAACTTTTTTGCGCTCAGTGCTATTTTGTTGCCCTGCTATTATTATAACAAAACTTAAAAACTAAAAATCCTTTGTCTGCGAGTTTTCTAACAAAATTTTTTTCAGAAACTATTAATGTACGGTTGGATGTTTCTTGCTTGTATATATATTTTTTGTACACTGTAATTTTTTAGGTAATGCTTATTACTTCGAAGCAGAGCATATGCAATCCAAAGTGAATTTAAGTCGACGAACAGCGTCTCTCATCTGCTCCATGTCAATCAAGCGAATGACGTCTGTCAAAAGAGCTTCCTAAACAAGACATTTTTTATGAAATAAAAAAATGAATATAGGAAAAATGAATATAGAAAATAGGAAGTCAAGATGAGAATACAAATGCACCACTCCAAAAACATTGTAAACTAAATGAACTGCAGTAACATTTATATAAATAAAAATTTTGACACAAATTACACAATATTTTTTACATAATATTAATTATTCTAGACAGCTCTTAAAGCCAAAATTAAGTATAACCAAGATTACATGAAAATTAATTAATAAAGAAAAGAAAAAAGAGAAATAAAGAACAAATTATACAGGATTTGTGTGGATACTACCTAAATGCATACGTATGCATATTTTTAAATGCATACATGCATATGTTATGCATACGTATGCATATTTTTTTGTAACTATAAGCATACGTATGCATTTTTCCGCAATATATATGCATACTTATGGATTTTTTTTAACTTTTATGCATACGTATGTATTTTTTTCTAAAATATATGCATACGTATTGCATAAAAGTGGCAAAAAATGCATAGGTATGCATATACTTTGCGGAAAAATGCATACGTATGCATATAAGTTGCAAATTATGTATACGTATGCATATTTTGGAAATAAAAAAAACTTACAAAAAACCCACGATTTTTTCGCTAAAACACAAAGTGTAGGCAAAAAACTCGGCAAACTTAATCAAATTACTGTCATCGTTTGGTGTTTTTAGTAAAAAAATCGCGGATTTTTTGAACGCGAAACGCAATATCTCAAGAAATACAGCCCCAATCTTAACAATCAAGGCATCAATCTAAAGTAGAAAGTAGCCTCATTAAAAAATAAGTATACTCATTAAAAAATTTTTGAAACATTTAAATTTTTTTTTCGCAAACGTCTAAACATAAACCCGTCATACAGTTTTTCAATTACACTTCTGTAAACAAAAAAAAAATAAAATAAGTGGCTGCGATCGTCAATTCACACTGTTTTGTGAAATCTGTCGTGTGATTATTAAGAAAACCCAAAAAATATAATATTAACATTTTAACTGAGTTAGCACTAAAACTCTGTACAGTAAACATTTACTATGCGAAAGTGTTTTCAATAAACACAATTAAACACGTTTGTAGAAAATATTGCAAACACGCATTATATGTTAAGGGATACCAACACAACATTGTGAATAATTTAGC